>WNWK01017919.1:0-41245 GCA_009830355.1 Cherax destructor
CATTCTGGGGCCGCAATAAATAGTAACACCAACAACAATGTTAACAACAAAAATGTTAACACCAACAATAATGTTTACACCAACAACAATGTTAACATCGAAAATAATGTTAACACCAACAACGATATTAACACCAACAACAATGTTAACACCAACAACAATGTTATCACCAACAACAATGTTAACACCAACAACATTGTTAACATTACAACAATGTTAACACCAACAACAATGTTAACAACAACAACAATTTTAAAAACAACGATGTTAACACCAACAACGATGTTAACACCAACAACGATGTTAACAACAACAACGGTGTTAACATTACAACAATATTAGCACCAACAACAATGTTAACACCAACAACGATGTTAACACCTATAATGTTAAGATAAAGATAATGTTATCGTATTCAGTAACATTATTAACATTAAGAATAATGTTAAGATAAAGTTATCATATACAGTAACATTATTAACATTAATAATAATGTTAAAATAAAGATAATATTATCATACAGTAACATTATTAATAATAACAACATCTCACCTAGGTTGTAGACGTTGTAGCAGGTTGTCAGAATTAGTGGTTGTGTCTGCATGATTGTAGTGGTGATACAGTTCCAGGTGTGTACAGTAGTGGTGGGTGAGGGCAGTCAGCAGGTCAGGCAGGTCAGGCAGGTCACCAGGGTCACCATTAATAGCAATCCTCACCTCGCAGGAGCTGAGGTGTGGCAGGAGGGCAGCGCAGCTTCTCACACGTCCATTACTTACGACAATTGTTTCTTCAGTATTGAAGAAGAGTGATATTTGTTTGACAATTACTGGAGACATGTTAGTGTTGTCAAGGAGGTCGAGCCACTGGTTGTTGTGTCTCATACCAGACTCTTGTAGGAGGTGAACCACTTCCCGTGCAGGTGCCTCAGGTACCTGATCCAGTACCAGGTGCAGCAGCCCAGCCACATGTATCAGAACATTCTGGTACTTGTTTATGTCTTCCACATCTGACCTGATGCTCTCTTCTAACACTCCCCTGATACTGACAGGTGTAGCTGAAGTAGCTGTAGCTGAGGCAGATGTAGCTGAAGTAGCTGTAGCTGAGGCAGGTGTAGCTGAAGTAGCTGTAGCTGAGGCAGGTGTAGCTGAAGTAGCTGTAGCTGAGGCAGGTGTAGCTGACCTGATGCTTTCTTCTAACACTCCCCTGATACTGACAGGTGTGCAAGGTGGAGGTGAAGCAGGTGTTGGTGATGCTGCTGTAGGTGGTGCTGATGTAGGTGGTGCTGGTGTAAGTAAGATGGGTGTAGGTGGTGCTGGTGGAGGTGGTGCTGGTGTAAGTAAGTTGGGTGTAGTTGGTGCTGGTGTAAGTAAGGTTGGTGTAAGTGGTGCTGGTGCAAGTAAGGTGGGTGTAGGTGGTGCGGGTGTAAGTAAGGTGGGTGTAGGTGGTGCTGGAGTAGGTAGTGCTGGTGAAGGTGGTGCTGGTGTAGGTGGTGCTGGTGTAGGTGGTGCTGGTGAAGGTGAGGTTGATATTGGTGAGGTTGGTGAAGGTGTGATAGGTGAAGATGAAGGTCGAGTATGTGATGGTGACATAGTTGTCACAGGTGGTGGAGAAGACTCAGGTGGTGTTGGTGATGGTGACATAGTTGTCACAGGTGGTGGAGAAGTCACAGTTGGTGATGGTGACATTGTTGTCACAGATGGTTGGGAAGACACAGGTGGTGTTGGTGATGTTGATACAGTTATCATAGATGGATAGGAAGGAACAGGTGGTATTTGTGAAGGTGATACAGATGTCACAGGTGGTCTAAAAGACACAGGCGATGTTGGTGATGGTGATACAGTTGTCACAGGTGGTGAAGAAGCAGGTGGTAATGGTGACACAGTTGTCACAGGTGGTGATAAAGTAGTTGATGGTGATACAGTTAGTGTAGGTGATGGTGATACAGTTGGTGTAGGTAATGGTGACACAGAGTTCACAGGTGGTCTAGAAGACACAGGCGGTGTTGGTGATGGTGATACAGTTGTCACAGGTGGTGGAGAAGACACAGATGGTGCTGGGTGTTGGGCGTACAAGACAGGGAGTGGTGAAGACTGCAGCTGGTGCTTGAGTGTCATCACAATATGCAGAGCACTGAAGTAGTCTTGGATTCCCTTGTGTGGGGCAGAGTAGCGCTCCTCGATGCCTTGCCAAGTCCATATTGGCTTCAAACTCAAGAAAGCAGACAACATCTCATGGTAAGGTATATCATGCTTGTTACAAGCAGATATTAGTTCCTCTACAGTGTGTTCTTCAAGACTCAACTGGTCACGTGAGAGACTCTCTAGTGATGTCGCGTATATTATCTTCAATATTTCTTCAACACTCTTCTCTACAATACTTTCGTTCATCGTCTTGGTCTTTGAATAGTTCGTTAATCTCTCTAATAACTTACTTTGACACATGTGATGTATTTTATGGTAGAGTTGTGTTTGTGTTATGGTTCTTATGTTTAATTCATCAGGTTCCTGGTCCAAGATGTAAACAAAAAATGTTAAATTCATTGGTAGACGTAAATGTTCGTGAAGACTTGTAACCTTCCTCACCTTATACACTAGTTCATCAGTGTTTGTGTTAGTGTTGGTCAACTTAGTTATCTCCTGGTGAGTCCGACGCACAAATTCTACCATATATTCTTCCTTTATGCCTCGTAGTTCAGCATTAGTTACATCATAACCTTCAGGGATCATCAAGCTGAACATTTCAACTGCTTCAGGTCTTGAGGTGCAGATGAAAGTTGTGTTAACAGAGTTTTGGAATTCCTGTAAAAGACTTTTGACTAATATTCTGGAGTTGTTGTTGAGTTCATCCAGACCGTCAACTAATATCATTACCTTACAAAGCTTTATTATTTTAGGTAGAATGTTTCTGAATTTTGCTGAAACATCTGGTAATAGTCGGTGTAGAAGATGGTGGTAGGAGTTGATGGTGGGGTCCCTACAGTGTACCCACAGTAAGAGATCATAATTATCTAAGTCCTTGATGTTACCTTGACCACCTTGTATCCATTGGTCAGTTACCAGCTTCACTAGAGTGGTCTTGCCACTGCCTGCAACACCTTCAAGCAGCAGTATTTGTGGTGGTGCAGAGGAACCTTGTTGTTGTGTGCCAGAGCTCACACGTGATGCCACACATGTTGTCTGGACAAGTGACAGAAGGTCTCCATAATCTATATATTCATTATTACCTCTATGTCTTCCTTGTTTAACTTCAATATCAACAAAAATTTTGTCTACTTCAAGTTGAAAGTTGTCGGTGACAAAAGATACTGGGTTAATATAAGTTATTTGTTGTAATATCTTCTTCAATGTATCACAACTGTCTTTAATGATAATCTGTTTTATATCATCACTACAATACTTCAGTATGTCTTCCTCTCCGAGAATCTCATTCATGATGTAGTCCAGGTTATCATTCATCTGCTGGATCTCCTTGTTAACTTCAGCCTGGTCCTCCATACCTCTCTCCAGATGTCTTAACACAACCAGTTAACAACTCACGAAGCTTTCTCATATTTTCATAATAATCTTCATCAGTAACTGCCAGTGGACCGTGAACAACATGGTTCCTCATGTTGTTTATGGCAGTGATGTAGTACTCCATTTCTGTACTGGCAGTGATCCATATTGGATCACTGAGAGGAGCAACATTCTCACAAGCAAGTTTGATGCTCAGGCACAGTAGTGCAACATCAAACTCGCTTCCATTTGCACTTTATTTATTAGTTTCTTTTGTGTTTTGTTAAACTTTCGATCTTTACTTTTGAGTTTTAAGTAGTTGGCAGATGACGTCGGTTTTAAGTTATTTAAGTAATGATCAAGTGTTGTAGTAGCAGGTTTATCTGGTGTTCCCCAACAGAATGTGTGATGCAACACTCGTCTGCAACACTCACTCAAAGCTTTCATCATTCTGAAGCAATTATTTTCATCCTTAGTTATTACAGCCATGACTTAGTACAAGCATGTTACTGATGGTATTGATGTTGCTTCTCAGATATTGTTACTGACAGTGTTGCTGTTGCTTCTCAGATATTGTTACTGACAGTGTTTATGTTGCTTCTCAGATATTGTTACTGACAGTGTTTCTGTTGCTTCTCAGATATTGTTACTGACAGTGTTGCTGTTGCTTCTAAGATAGTGTTACTGACAGTGTTGCTGTTGCTTCTCAGATATTGTTACTGACAGTGTTGCTGTTGCTTCTCAGATATTGTTACTGACAGTGTTGCTGTTGCTTCTCAGATATTGTTACTGACAGTGTTGCTGTTGCTTCTCAGATATTGTTGCTGACAGTGTTGCTGTTGCTTCTCAGATATTGTTGCTGACAGTGTTGCTGTTGCTTCTCAGATATTGTTGCTGACAGTGTTGCTGTTGCTTCTCAGATATTGTTACTGAGAGTGTTGCTGTTGCTTCTCAGATATTGTTACTGACAGTGTTGCTGTTGCTTCTCAGATATTGTTACTGACAGTGTTGCTGTTGCTTCTCAGATATTGTTGCTGACAGTGTTGCTGTTGCTTCTCAGATATTGATTTCTGACAGTGTTGCGTTGCTTTCTCAGATATTGTTGCTGACAGTGTTGCTGTTGCTTCTCAGATATTGTTACTGAGAGTGTTGCTGTTGCTTCTCAGATATTGTTACTGACAGTGTTGCTGTTGCTTCTCAGATATTGTTGATGTTGACGTAGCTCTCATCAACACAAGACCAGGAATGCTGAAAAATAAAAGACATGATTTGAAATATGAATAATATTACAAGTGTCAGACTGAAACTACTATGCTGGACTACTGAGGTACTAGCACAGTCACTACTATGCTGGACTACTGAGAACTAGCACAGTCACTACTATGCTGGACTACTGAGGTACTAGCACAGTCACTACTATGCTGGACTACTGAGTTACTAGCACAGTCACTACTATGCTGGACTACTGAGGAACTAGCACAGTCACTACTATGCTGGACTACTGAGGAACTAGCACAGTCACTACTATGCTGGACTACTGAGGTACTAGCACAGTCACAACTATACTGGACTATTGAGGTACTAGCACTGTGACTGCTATACTGGACTACTGAGGAACTATGACAGTGAACACTTTACTGGACTACTAAGGTACTATCACAATCACTTCTATTCTGGACTACTAAGGTATAGCACTGTTACTACTATACTGGATTACGAAGGTACTAGCAATGTCACTATCATACTGGACTACTGAGGTATTAACACAGACACTACTATACGACAATACTGAGCTACTAGTACAGAGACTACTATTCTGGACTAGTGAGGTACTAGCAAAGTGACTACTATATTGGACTACTGAAGTACTAGCTCAGTAACTACAATAATGGGCAACAGAAGTACTAGCACATTGAATACTATACTGGACTACTGAGGTACTAGCAAAGTGACTACTATACTGGACAACTGAGGTACTAGCACAGTGACTACCAAATTGGACTACTAAGGTACTAGCACATTGACTATTATACTTGACTATTGAGGTACTTGCATAGTGACTACTATTCTGGACAACTGAGGTACTAGCACAGTCAATACTATACTGGACTACTAAAGTACTAGCATACTCACTACTATACGGGAATTCTGAGGTACTAGCACAGTCACTACTATGCTGGACTACTAAGGTACTAGCACTATAACTACTATACTTGACAACTGAGGTTCTACACAGTGACTACTATTCTGAACTACTGAGGTACTAGAACAGTGACTACTACACTTTACTACTGTGGTACTTTACAGTGACTACTATACTGGACAACTGAGGTAGTAGCACAGTAAATAATATACTGGACTACTGAGGTACTAGCACACTCACTATTATTCTGTACTACTGAGGTACTAGCACTGTAACTACTATACTGGACTAATGAGGTACAAGCACAGTGACTGTTAAAGTGGACTACTGAGGTACTAGCACAGTGACTATTATACTGGACTATTGAGGTACTTGCATAGTGACTACTAGTCTGGACAACTAAGGTACTAGCACAGTCACTACTATACTGGACTTCTGAGGTACTAGCACACTCACTACTATGGTGGACTACTGAGGTACTAGCACTATAACTACTATACTGGACAACTGAGGTACTACACAGTGACTACTATACTGAACTACTGAGGTGCTAGAACAGTGACTACTACACTGGACAACTGAGGTACTAGCACAATCACTACTATTCTGTACTACTGAGGTACTAGCACAGTCACTACTATGCCGGACTACTGAGGAAATAGCAGAGTCACTATTATTTTGTACTACTGAGGTACTAGCACTGTAACTACTATACGGGACTATTGCGGTACTAGCACAGTGACTACTATACTGGACTACTGACCTACTACCACAGTAACTACTATGCTAGACGCCTGAGGAACTAACACAGTGACTGCTATACTGGTCTACTGATGTACTAGCTCAATCACTACTATACTGGACTACTGAAGTACTAGCACAGTCACTACTTTACTGGACTACTGAGGTACTAGCACAGTAACTACTATACTGAAACACTGAGGTACTAGCACAGCAACTACAATACTGGACTACTGAGGTACTAGCTCAATCACTACTATACTGGACTACTGAGGTACCAGCACATAAACTACTATAATGGATTACTGAGGTACTACAACAAAGACTACTATACTTGACTACTGAGGTACTAGCACAGTTATTACTATACTGAACTACTGAGGTACTAGAACAGTGACTACTATACTGGACTACTGAGGGTACTAGTAAAGTAACTGCTACACTGGACTTCTGAGGTACTAGCACAGTGACTACTATACTGAACTACTGAGGTACAAACACAGTAACTACTATACTAGACTACTGAGGAAACTAATACAATGACTACTATACAGGACAGCAGAAGTACTAGCACAGTAACTACTAAACTGGAATACTGAGGTACTAGCTCAATCACTACTATACTGGACTACTGAAGTACTAGCACAGTCACTACTTTATTGGACTACTGAGGTATTAGCACAGTTACTACTATAGTGGACTACTGAGGTACTAGCACAGTAACTACTATACTGAAACACTGAGGTACTAGCACAGTAACTACTATACTGGACTACTGCGGTACTAGCACAGCAACTACTATACAGGACTACTGAGGTACTAGCTCAATCACTACTATTCTGGACTACTGAGGTACCAGCACAGTAACTACTATAATAGATTACTGAGGTACTACCACAGAGACTACTATACTGGACTACTGAGGTACTAGCAAAGTGACTACTATACTGGACTACTGAGGGTACTAGTAAAGTAACTGCTACAATGGACTACTGAGGTACTAGCACAGTTACTACTATACTGGACTACTGAGGGTACTAGTAAAGTAAATGCTACACTGTACTACTGAGGTACTAGCACAGCGACTACTATACTGGACTACTGAGGTCCTAGCACAGTCACTACTATATTGGACTACTGAGGTACTAGCACAGTGACTGTTAAAGTGGACTACTGAGGTACTAGCACAGTGACTATTATACTGGACTATTGAGGTACTTGCATAGTGACAACTAGTCTGGACAACTGAGGTACTAGCACAGTCAATACTATTCTTGACTACTAAGTTACACGCACAGTCACTACTATACTGGACTTCTGAGGTACTAGCACACTCACTACTATGCTGGACTACTGAGGTACTAGCACTATAACTACTATACTGGACAACTGAGGTACTACACAGTGACTACTATACTGAACTACTAAGGTGCTAGAACAGTGACTACTATACTTTACTACTGAGGTACTTCTATAGTGACTACTATACTAGACAACTGAGGTAGTAACACAGTAAATACTATACTGAACTACTGAGGTAATAGCACACTCACTATTATTCTGTACTACTGAGGTACTAGCACTGTAACTACTATACTGGACTACTGAGGTACTAACACAGTCACTAATATACTGGACAACTGAGGTAGTAGCACAGTAACTACTATACTGGACTACTGAAGTACTAGCACAATAACGTCTATACTGGTCTACTGAGGTACAAGCACAATGACTACTATACTGGACTATTGAGGTACTAGCACAGTGACTACTATACTGGACTAAAAAAGTACTAGCACAGTCAATACTATACTCGAGTACTGAGGAACTAGCACAATCACTACTATTCTGTACTACTGAGGTACTAGCACAGTGACTACTATACTGGACTATTGAGGTACTAGCACAGTGACTACTATACTGGACAACTAAGGTCCTAGCACAGTCACTACTATATTGGACTACTGAGGTACTAGCACAGCTACTATTATACTGGACTATTGAGGAACTACCACAGTGAATACTATACTGGACTACTGGGGTACTAGCACAGTAACAACTATGCTGGACTAGTGAGGTACTAGCACAGTGACTACTCTACTGGACTACTGAAGTATTGCACAGTAAATACTATACTGGAATACTGAGGTTCTAGCACTGTGACTACTATACTGGACTACTTAGGTACTAGCACAGTAACTACTATCCTGGAATGCTGAGGAACTAGCATAGTAACTACTATCTTGAACCACAGAGGTACTAGCATATTAAATACTATACTGGACTACTGAGGTGCTGGCACAGTCACTAGTATTGTGGACTACTGAGGTACTAGCACAGTGAACACTATACTGGACTCCTGGGGTACTAGCAAAGTAACTACTATAATGGACTAGTGTGGAACAAGCACAGTGACTACTCTACTTGACTACTGAAAAACTATCACAGTAACAACTATGATGGACAACTAAGGAACAAGCACAATAACTACTATGCTGGACAACTGAGGTACTAGCACAGTCACTACTATACTGTACTACTGAGCTACTTGCAGTGTCACTATTATTCTGTACTACTGATGCACTAGCACTGTAACTTCTATACTGGATTAATGAGGTACTAGAACAGTACTACTATATTGGACTACTGAGGAAATAGCACAGTAACTACTATACTGGACTACTGTGGTATTGCACAATAACTCTATTCTGGACTACTGTGGTACTAGAACAGTGACCACTATACTGGACTACTGAGGTACTGCACAGTACACTATATACTGAACTATCTGATACCAGCACAGTAACTACTATACTGGACTACTAGGTACTAGCAAAGTGACTGCTATACTGGACTATTGAGTACTGCAAGTATTTTCTATACTGGACTATGACTCAGACAGTAACTACTATACTGGATTACAAAGATAGCACAGTACTACTAAATGGACTTCTGAGTACTACCCACTGACTACTATGAAACTGGGACTACTGATGATATTTGATCTAGTACAGCAAAGTGACTACTGTGATACTGAGGTACTAGCACAGTGACTACTATACTGGACTACTGAGGTACTACACAGTCACATTATATTATTGGACAACTGCAGGTACTAGCACAGTAATACTATACTGGACTACTGAGGTACTAACACAGTAACTACTATTCTGTACTACTGAGGTACTAGCATGTAACTACTATTCTGGACTACTGAGGTACTAGCACAGTGACTACAATACTGGACTACTGATCTACTAGCACAGTAACTACTATAATGGACTGTTGGGGTACTAGCAAAGTAATACTATACTGACTACTGAGGTACTAGCATAGTAACTACTATACTGGTTACTTAGGTACTAGCACAGTAGCTACTATACTGAACTACTAGAGGTTAGCACAGTAACTACACTTGGACTACTAGGGTACTAACACAGTGACTGCTATAGGACTACTGAGGCACTAGCACTGAGTACTACTATACTGGACACTAGGTACTAGCTCAGTCACTACTATATTTACTACTAAGGTACTAGCACGTCACTACTTTACTGGACTACTGACGTTCTACATTGTACACTACTATACTGGACTTCTGAGGTTCTAGAACAGTTGACTACTGGACTACTGGGTAGTAGCACATTACTACTATACTGGACTCTGAGATACTTGAACAGTGACTACTATACTGGACTACTGAGGTACTACGACAGTGACTACTATATTGGACAACTGAGGTACTAGCACAGCCACTTCTATACTGGACTACTGTGGTACTTGCACAGTCACTACTCTACTGGACTACTGATGTACTAGAGAGTCACTACTATACTGGACAACTGAGGTACTAGCACAGCCACTACTATATCGGACTACTGAGGTACTAGCACAGTCACTACTATATTGCACTACTGAGGTACTAGCACAGTGACTACTATAATGGACTACTAAGGAACTACCACAGTGAATACTATACTGGACTACTGGGTACTAGCACAGTAAACTATATGGACTAGTGAGGTACTAGCACAGTGACTACTATTCTGGACTACTGAAGTATTGCACAGTAACTACTATATTGGACTACAGACGTACTAGCACATTGAATACAATACTGAACTAATGAGGTACTAGCACAGTCACTACTATACTGGACTACTGAGGTTCTAGCACAGTGACTACTATACTGGACTACTAAGGTCCTAGCACAGTCAATAGTATACTGGACTACTGAGGTACTAGCACAGTGACTACTATAATTGACTACTGGGGTACTTCCACTGTAACTACTATACTGGACTAGTGAGGTACTAGCACAGTGACTACTATACTGGACTACTGAAGTACTAGCACAGTTACTACTATACTGGTCAACTGAAGTACAAGCACAATAACTACTATACTGGAATATTGAGGTATTAGCACAGTAACTACTATACTGGACTACTGAGGTTCTAGCACAGTGACTACTATACTGGACTACTGAAGTACTAGCACAGTTACTACTATCCTGGACAACTGAAGTACAAGCACAATAACTAATCTACTGGTATACTGAGGTATTAGCACTGTAACTACTATCCTGAACTACAGCAGTACTAGAACACTAAATACTAAACTGGACTACTGAGGTCCTATCACAGTCACTACTATACTGGACTACTGAGGTACTTGCAGTGTCACTATTATTCTGTACTATTGAGGTACTATCACTGTAACTTCTATACTGGACTAATGAGGTACTAGCAGAGTCACTAATATACTGGACTTCTAAGGAACTAGCAAAGTGGCTGCTATACTGGACTACTGATGTACTAGCACAGTATATACTATAAGGGACTACTTATATACTTGCTCAGTGACTACTATACTGGAGTTCTGCGGTAATAGCACATTGACTACTATACTGGACTACTGATGAACTACCACAGTAACTACTATGCTGGACACCTGAGGTACTAACACAGTGAGTACTGTACAGGACTACTGAGGTTCTAGCACTGTTACTGCTATACTCTACTGCTGAGGTACTAGCTCAGTCACTACAATATTGGACTACTAAGGTACTAGCACAGTCACTACTATTCTGGACAACTGAGGTACTAGCACAGTAACTACTATACTGGACTACTGAAGAACTATCACAGTAACTACTATACTGGACTACAGAGGTACTAGCACAGTTACTACTAAACTGGACTATTGAGATACTACAACTATGACTACTATACTGAACTACTTAGGTACTAGCTCAGTAACTAATTTACTTAACCACTAAGGAACTAGCACAGTGACTACTGTAATGGAATACTGAGGTACTGGCACAGTGACTACTATTCTGGACTTATGAGGTATCAGCACAGTTATTACTATACTGGACAACTATGGAACAATCACAGTAACTACTATTCTGAACTACTGAGGTACTATCACAGTGACTGCTATACTGGACTTCTGAGGTACTAGCACTGATACTACTATACTGGACAACTTAGGTACTAGCTCAATCACTAATATACTGGACTACTGACGTACTAGCACAATCATTACTTTACTGAACTACTGAGGTACTTTTTTTTTTTTTTTCTTATTTAAAACCTTATGTACATAACCATATGACTGCAAGAACAAAACCGTTCTTCATCATTCGACATAACATAGTACAGAGCAGTTTATCACTTACAATAAGGAAAAAAAACTTATCGACCAAAAGTAACAATACATAACATTGCCACAACATACACTAAAACATGCCAAAACAACAAAATAATTTCAAAGAAAACTAAGCATACGAAAGTTATCAAAAACATACAATCATGACATATGCATCACAGTATAAAATCCCCTACCTACTTCTTCAGCTTATTTGCAACCATCCTACCATAATTATATGAAAGGGAAAGACCCTCCCACTGTCAAACACCACTGACAGTGAAAGTGTATCGTACAAAACTACTTCTAACTCAAAATTTACTAAAATTATGTCTCATAAAAGACGAAAATATGGAAAACATTTCCAAATATTCGCAAATTAAACATAATAAATCACTAAACCCAACCTAGCTAAACATTGAAAAAAAAAACTAAACCTAAGCAAAAAAAATGATATCAATATAGCATTACATTTTCATAACTCATTAACATTAGGTGATAAAAATAAAGTATTCATAACTCATAGTACTATAAGCTTTAAACAAACAATCCTAATCCATTAATATCCAAAAACCTGATCCTATCACCTACACAACCCTACATATACTATAAGTACTATAGTGTCCTACACCTAAAAACACACTGTACAAAAATTCCAAAAGAGACAGATATCTCGTTACAAACATAGAAAAACACAGCATGGAGTGGCCAAAAGGCACTACCAAAATCACCCCAATACCTACTCGAACAGAAAAACTAAACATAGAACAACAAATGATAACATGAATACATCCTTGAAATGATACACAAATAAAAAAGTAATAACCGAAAATTTTCACATAACTTCAGCAGAATCCTGCGTCACCACACACTTAAGGAATAATTAATACTTCAAAAAGTACACCCCAAACAAAAAGGTGGACATATCCATATATACATGAAAATCATACCAAAATATCATACCATATATTCTACTTAATATAATAAAATATAACCGAAAACTCCACCTGCAACCATTAAATGTTTGTCCAGACAAACAATACAATAACAGCCTCATACCCTTGATAGGCACCTCACATTTCACTGTAATGGACAAAATAACTACATCTTTTACTATAACACTTTCATCTGCTTCACTGACAAAACTAAAAATTACGAAACCCCTGCACCTCACCACTGAAACGCAGCCACAAAGGAAAATAAAAAAAAACCTCTGGCCCGTCTACAGGGCACCTACAAACCTACCCCCCCTATTAACCCTAAGCTCCATAGCTAACTACTAAAAATAAAAACTCCTAACCTGAAACTTTACGCTCCACTCACTTTCCTACCATTCCCCACCCCTACCCACCCACTCTTTCACTCGCCCCCTCTCAAACTTAATAAACTTCCCACCGTCATATTCCTGTAAACTTCAGGAAAACACGTGACCCACTTCCTACCATAAATCTCCCTATTCCTCACTTTTGTTCTTACAAACCCCGCCGCTAACGCCTTAATTAAAACAGCCCTTTCCACATCCCTCATCATCCAAGTCTTATAAATGTAATCCAGCATTATATAGGTTATACCCCTACGTACGCCTTCCGGGAGATTACTCAGCTCCAAACTTAGGGCTTTTAAAACCGACACTTTTCCCCCTCCTACCCAACCTAATACCCTATCCATCCATACTCTGACTAAACCCAAACTTTCACAGAAATATACTGCATGAAATGCTGTCTCCCACTCCCCACACTTAAGACATTCCCCATCCTTCACTAACCCCATCACATATAAAAGACTCCTCGACGCCAGTATACCTTGCAAAAACCTGTAGCCCACTTCTCTAACCCTCGGTGCCACCCTAACTTTCCTCAACCATTCCCAAATGCTCTTCCACTCATACTTTGGATACATAGCTTCCCCTTGTACCACTACCTCCCTTCCTCCAATCACATCCAACCTACGCAATTTTATACTCTCAGGTTCCCTAGCCACTAACAAAAACCGAAGGATACTCTCACATTCTATTAATTCTTTACCCCCCCACCACTTTCGCACCTCTTTCATCACTCCACCTATTTTCCTACCCCCTGTCCCTCCCATCAATAAAAATTCCTGCTTCAAAAACACACTCCTCAATCTTCTCCTCAAAGGCACCAACCCCAAACCACCCCACTTTACACGAGTTTCTACCACTGCCTTACTGAGCCAATGCCTTCCCTCGCCCATACGAATTGCATAACACCCTTTTCCAGCCTACAAATATCCTTCTCCAAAGGGAAAACCCCGCCCTGAACCAAAGTTTGCTATATAATAGAACATTAACCACTATCACTCTTTGTAAAAGAGTGATCTCTCTGCGCTCAACCTCTCATCCGAGCCAAAGCACCGTTCACCACCTCCCTGAATTCACCTCCCTAACCCTCTCTAAATCGTTACTGAACACTATCCACACACCTTCAATTGATTCACACACTTCCATCCATCCCGTTCCCCTAACGGGCCCCTACCCATCTTCCCACCTCCAACAATAACGATTTGCTTCTATTCACCCTCATACCCGTTAGTAAACCGAACCTACCAACCACCTCACTTATCCACCTCAAACCTCCTTCTGTATGTATTAAAGAGTTGTATCATCTACATATCCAATAATATCTGTACATTTGGTCTCTGTCTTTCCCTGTGTCCCTTCACCACCCTCAACCAACCTAAAAAAGGGGTCCTGCAGAATAGCAAATAATATCTGTGATAGTGGGCAACCTTGCCTAATACCCTTCCCCATATTCACAGCCCACCCCAATTTACCATTTACCTGAATCCTAAAAACTGCCTCCTCATACAATTGCCTCACCCATCCTACTACCTCCTCTCCAAATCCCATGCGCCTCATAATTTCCATTAAAACCCTCCTATTAACCCTATCATACGCAGTGGCCCAATCTATCCCCAGCACCCCACCCTCCTGACAACTTTCTATAAACCCCTTGATTCTCCTATGTCCCCTACGCATGCTCCTTCCCGGGATACCATATTGCCCTTCATGCAACCAAGATCCACTCCCCTTTTCAACCTATTCGCCAGTATTTTTGCGTATATCTTGTAGTCCGTACTCATTAATACAATTACCCTAAAATCTTTAAAGCTTCTCGCGCCATCCTTCTTGGGCACTAACACTACCACTCCAGTACGAACTAAATCCTCCATAACCCCCCCTCCCTTCATATCATTAAATACCTTAACCAGCACCTCTCTCAATACATCCCAAAACCTAACATACAATTCCCCAGGAAGACCATCCAACCCGGCGTTTTCCCCATCCGTAAACTTTTAACTGCATTCCACACTTCCTCCTCAGTGATGTCACCTTCTAGCTCCCTCCTCTCCTCTCTGCTCACTCTCTCATCAATACTTCCCAGAAATCCCCTTTCATCCCTTGACACCCCCACCTCCTCCTCAAATTTTCTTGCAAACCATGCTTCCCCATACCTGCCTATTGCCTCAGTTGTGTTCAGGACTAGCCCCTCCGCAAAACCCCCCATCGCATCCTCCACTACAATCGCACCTATCGTCATCACTTCCCTCCTTCTCCTAAAGTTTCTCAAAACCACCTCCGACACCCTATCTCCCCATAGAACCTCATCCATACCACTCCTCAACCGTAAAGCTTGAAACCTATCGTTTTGTATGTCCCTCAACTCCATACGCACCCTTTCCCTTTCCACTTCATGAACCCCCCTATTCGGCCACTGTCCTTCAATAAACCCTCCAAATACCTCTGATACCCATACCTATACCTAGCATCCTCTCTACAAACATTAACGAAAAAATCCTTTATTGCAGGCTTACCCCTATCGTTCCACCACTTTGCCACCCCTCCCACCCCCTACCCCCCTTCCACAACCCTCCCCACCACTCCCCAAAATCCACCTCACCACCCAACCTACCCAAAATACTAACATTCAACTTCCTGTAACTTGCATGCACCCTCCCATCCTAGTTGTGCAATCACTCCCTTGTGATCCGAAAAACCAGCATCCACACACTCCACCTTCTCCACCTCAACAACCTTTGATACATAAATCCTATCCAACCGTGCCGCATGTGCACCTCTACTATATGTATATTCTACAAATTCGCTACCACAACCTACCACATCCACTACTCCTACCGCACACAAACCTCCTGAGTATCTTCAAAATCGTCGCTGTACCTCTAGGCTCTACGTCCCTCACCCTTATAACACTATTCCAGTCACCCCCCAGAATGGCTACTTGAGGTAAACCCCGGAAGGCATAAATCAATTCAGACCTGACAAAATCAGACTTCTCTTTTAAGCAGGCTCCAGCTGGCATGTAAACCCCAACAAAACTAACTTGAACTGTTCCCCACCTCCCATCCACCCGTACCCCCTTCCCCCTCCCCCTCCTCCCAAGAAACTAACTCGAAAGGACTACCCTCCTAATACCCACTCCGCCCCCTTTTAACCAGGAAGTCCGACCCACAAACAACCTATAACCTTTCAATACCAAGTCCTCTCCACCCCTAAAATTATGTTCTTGAAAAAACCACGTCTATCCTATGTCTACCTAGCATCACCTCAACCCATCTTCTCTTGACCTCCTGTCGGAGGCCATTCATGTTCATTGTTAGACACCTGAAACTAAAGGCATCGGTTTCCCCTTCCTCTGCGGCTGCATTCCCTCATTCTTTCCATTCCTCACTGCTGAAATGCCACTCTTCTTCCTAACTCCAGGTGCAGGTTGCACACTGCAACTATTGCGATCCCTAACCCCTCCCCCCTTACCCCTCACTACTTCAGTCCACGCCATTTTACCCGGGCGTTGTCCCGGCGTAAGGACGTCATTTTCAGCTTCTTCCCCTGTCCTTTTCCTGGAATCACCTTTGTCCATGTTCATGTCTACTTCCTCACCAGGCCTATGTACCTCCACTTCAACCTGCACCTCCCGTGCATCCTCACTGTCACTCCTAGAGCCGTCCACTGGCCCTGGCTTTCCATCCTTCTGTTTATCTACAATATCACTGTTTACAAAATCCAACACCTCACTTCCTATTAGATCACCCAGATCCTTCAAAATCTCCTCATCCATACTGTTTCCCTTACCACTCTCACTCTCCTTCGGATTGCTGTCCTCAGGAATCTCTTCCACTGCTTCCTGCCTCCTCCGTTGATTCCTTTCCTCATCCTCGTCAACCTCTGCACTCCAACGGGAGGGCTCCGTTTCTGCTTCCCTCACCCTATGTTCCTGATCGTCCTTGCCATCCTTTCTCTGCTTCCCATCCTCCATGTATGTCACTCGTTCCTCACCTCCTTGTCGCCCAACGTCTCGCCGTCTCACACAATCAGCCGCAAAATGTCCCGTCTGGCCACACAGTCTGCATGTTTTAACTTGACCTTGGTAATGCACATATACCTGCGTACGAAAACATTCCATCAGTACATACGAAGGTATCGGCCTCCTTAAGCTCATATTTAGGTAATATGTACCCTCTAAAAGCCCAGCATAGGGCCCCTGCTCACGTCTACCCAGGTTTAATGCGTGTATAACTCCATAATCCTTGAAAGCATCCTGAATGTCCTCTGGACACGCTTCAAACGGGACATTAAAAACCTTAACCCACCTGTAGGTAGCCGACACATCTCTCAGGCAAACCTCCACACCCATGTTGACAACCATCTTCTTGTCTTGGTACTCATCCACCACTCGCTGGTATGCCTCAGTACTGGCGAATTTAACAAATATCCTCCTGCTCCCATTCAACGATAAGCCGTAGAGATCTTCATAAGACACTCCATATGTGTCCCGTAAAATGGCCGTTAAGAGCACATCTTCATTTGATGGTAGAACCGCTCCCTGCAGCAAAACAACACAAACAGTGTTCACTCGTCGCCGGTACGTTGCAGCCATCTTGGCTGACAATGAAAGTTCCCCAAGCAGCCGCTAGGGAGTAGCCCACACGTCCGCTCACCACCAGAGCTGGACGCGGAATGTCTACTGAGGTACTACCACTGTAACTTCTATACTGGACTACTGAGGTACTTGCGTATTCACTACTATACTGGATTGCTGAGGAACTAGCACAGCTACTACTATATTGGACTACTGAGGTACTAGCAGAGTATACTATACTGGACTACTAAGGTACTAGCACAGACACTACTATACTGGACTACTGAGATACTAGGACAGTAACTACATACTGGACTACTGAGGTACTTTCACAGAAACTACTATACTGCACTACTGAGGTACTAGCACAGTGACTATTATACTGGACTATTGAGGAACTACAGTGAATACTATACTGGACTACTGGGGTACTAGCACAGTAACAACTATATTGGACTAGTGAGGTACTAGCACAGTGACTACTCTACTGGACTACTGAAGTATTGCACAGTAACTACTATACTGGACTACTGAGATTCTAGCACAGTGACTACTATACTGGACTACTTAGGTACTAGCACAGTAACTACTATCTTGGAATGCTGAGGAACTAGCATAGTAACTACTATCTTGAACCACAGCGGTACTAGCATATTAAATACTATACTGGACTACTGAGGTCCTAGCACAGTCACTAGTATAGTGGACTACTGTGGTAATAGCACAGTGACACTATACTGGACTCCTGGGGTACTAGCAAAGTAACTACTATAATGGACTAGTGTGGAACAAGCACAGTGACTACTCTACTTGACTACTGAAAACTATCACAGTAATAACTATGATGGACAACTAAGGAACAAGCACAATAACTACTATGCTGGACAACTGAGCTACTTGCAGTGTCACTATTATTCTGTACTACTGATGCACTAGCACTGTAACTTCTATACTGGACTAATGAGGTACTAGAACAGTCACTACTATATTGGACTACTGAGGAAATAGCACAGTAACTACTATACTGGACTACTGTGGTATTTGCACAATAACTTCTATTCTGGACTACTGTGGTACTAGCACAGTGACCACTATACTGGACTACTGAGGTACTCGCAATATGACTGATATACTGGAATATTGATATACCAGCACAGTAACTACTATACTGAGTACTATGGTACTAGCAAAGTGATTGCTATACTGGACTATTGACATACTTGCAATGTATTTTCTATACTGGACTACTGACGTACAAGAACAGTAATTACTATACTGGATTACAGAGGTACTAGCACAGTTACTACTTAATTGGACTTCTGAGATATTACCACACTGACTACTAAACTGAACTACTGGGGCACTAACACAGTAAATACTATATTGGACCACTAATGTACTAGCACAGTGACTACTTTAGTGGAAAACTGAGGTACTAGCACAGTGACTACTATATTGGACTTCGAGGTACCAGCACAGTTATTATTATAGTGGACAACTGAGGAACTAGCACAGTAATTACTATACTGTACTACTGAGGTACTAGCACTGTAACTACTATTCTGGACTACTTAGGTACTAACACCGTGACTACAATACTGGACTACTGATCTACTAGCACAGAAACTACTATAATGGACTGTTGGGGTACTAGCAAAGTGAATACTATACTAGACAACTGAGATACTAGTATAGTAACTTCTATACTGGTTACTTAGGTGCTAGCACAGTAGCTACTATACTGAACTACTAAGGAGTTAGCACAGTAACTACACTGGACTACAGAGGTACTAACACAGTGACTGCTATACCGGACTTCTGAGGCACTAGCACTGATACTACTATACTGGACAACTTAGGTACTAGCTCAGTCACTACTATAATTTACTACTAAGGTACTAGCACAGTCACTACTTTACTGGACTACTGACGTTCTAGCATTGTAACTACTATACTGGACTTCTGAGGTTCTAGAACAGTGACTACTGGACTACTGAGGTAGTAGCACATTCACTACTATACTGAACTTCTGAGATACTTGAACAGTGACTACTATACTGGACTACTGAGGTACTACGACAGTGACTACTATATTGGACAACTGAGGTACTAGCACAGCCACTTCTATACTGGACTACTGTTGTACTTGCCAGTCACTACTCTACTGGACTACTGAAGTACTAGCAGAGTCACTACTATACTGGACAACTGAGGTACTAGGACAGCAACTACTATATCGGACAACTGAGGTACTAGCACAGTCACTACTATACTGGACTACTGAGAAAATAGGATAGTACCTACTATACTGGACTACTGAGGTACTAGCACAGTAACTACTATATTGCACTACTGAGGTACTAGCACAGTGACTACTATAATATACTACTAAGGAACTACCACAGTGAATACTATACTGGACTACTGTGGAACTAGCACAATGAGAACTATACTGGACTAGTGAGGTACTAGCACAGTGACTACTATTCTGGACTACTGAAATATTGCACAGTAACTACTATATTGGACTACAGACGTACTAGCACATTGAATACAATACTGAAATAATGAGGTACTAGCACAGTCACTACTATACTGGACTACTGCAGTTCTAGCACAGTGACTACTATACTGGACTACTAAGGTCCTAGCACAGTCAATAGTATACTGGACTACTGAGGTACTAGCACAGTGACTACTATACTGAACTACTGAGGTATTATCACAGTGACTACTATAATTGACTACTGGGGTAATAGCACTGTAACTACTATACTGGACTAGTGAGGTACTAGCACAGTGACTACTATACTGGACTACTGAAGTACAAGCATAATAACTACTATACTAGAATACTGAGGTATTAGCACAGTAACTACTATCCTGAACTACAGCGGTACTAGAACATTAAATACTAAACTGGACTACTGAGGTCCTATCACAGTCACTACTATACTGGACTACTGAGGTATTTGCAGTGTCACTATTATTCTGTACTATTGAGGTACTATCACTGTAGCTTCTATACTGGACTAATGAGGTACTAGCACAGTCACTACTATACTGGACTTCTAAGGAACTAGCAAAGTGGCTGCTATACTGGACTACTGATGTAGTAGCACAGTATATACTATAAGGGACTACTTATATACTTGCTCAGTGACTACTATACTGGACCTCTGCGGTAATAGCACATAACTACTATACTGGACTACTGACGAACTACCACAGTAACTACTATGCTGGACACATGAGGTACTAACACAGTGAGTACTGTACAGGACTACTGAGGTTCTAGCACTGTTAATACTATACTCGACTGCTGAGGTACTAGCTCAGTAACTACAATATTGGACTACTAAGGTACTCGCACAGTCACTACTATTTGGACAACTGAGGTACTAGAACAGTAACTACTATACTGGACTACTGGGAAAAACTAGCACAGTAACTACTATACTGGACTACATAGGTACTAGCACAGTTACTACTAAACTGGACTATTGAGATACTACAACTATGAATACTATACTGAACTACTTAGGTACGAGTTTAGTAACTAATTTACTGGACCACTTAGGAACTAGCACAGTGACTACTGTAGTGGAATAGTGAGGTACTGGCACAGTGACTACTATACTGTACAACTGAGGAACTATCACAGTAACTACTATTCTGAACTACTGAGGTACTAGCACAGTGACTACTATACTGGACTACTGAGGTACTAGAACAGTGACTACTATACTGTACAACTGAGGAACTATCACAGTAACTACTATACTGAGTTACTTATGTGCTACCACAGTAACTACTATTCTTGACTTCTGGGCCACTAGCACAGTGACTACTATACTAGACAATTGAGGTACTATCACAGTCACTACTATACTGGACTACTGAGGTAATTTCACAATTCCTACTATACTCGACTACTGAGGTACTAGCACAGTAACAACTTTACTGGACTAGTGAGGTACTAGCACAGAGACTACTATACTGGACTATTGAGGTACTAGCACAGTGACTACTATTCTGGACTACTGAGGTACTAGAACAGTGACTACTATACTAGACAACTGAGGAACTATCACTGTAACTACTATACTGAGTTACTTATGTGCTACCACAGTAACTACTATTCTTGACTTCTGTGCACTAGCACAGTGACTCTATACTGAACAATTGAGGTACTATCAGAGTCACTAATATACTGGACTACTGACGTAATTGCACAGTTCCTACTATACTGACTAGTGAGGTACTAGCACAGTAACAATTATACTGGACTAGTGAGGTACTAGCACAGTGACTACTCTACTGGACTACTGAAGTATTGCACAGTAACTACTATACTGGACTACGGAGGTTCTAGCACAGAGACTACTATACTGGACTACTTGAGGTCCTAGCACAATCACTACTATAACGGACTAATGAGGTACTTGCACAGTGACTGCTATACTGGACTACTGAAGTACTTGCACAGTAACTAGTGTACTGGACAACTGAGGTACAAGCACAATAACTACTATACTGAAATGCTGAGGAACTAGCATAGTAACTACTATCTTGAACCATAGCGGTAATAGCATATTAAATACTATACTGGACTACTGAGGTCCTAGCACAGTCACTAGTATACTGGACTACTGAGGTACTAGCACAGTGAATACTATACTGGACTCTTGGGGTACTAGCAAAGTAACTACTATACTGGACTAGTGTGGAACAAGCACAGTGACTACTCTACTTGACTACTGAAAACTAGCACAGTAACTACTATGATGGACAACTGAGGAACAAGCACAATAACTACTATGCTGACAACTGAGGTACTAGCACAGTCACTACTATAATGGACTACACAAGTACTAGCACAGTCACTACTATAATGTGCTACTGAGCTACTTGCAGTGTCACTATTATTCTGTACTACTGATGGTCTAGCACGGTAACTTCTATACTGGACTAATGAGGTACTAGAACAGTCACTACTATATTGGACTACTGAGGAAATAGCACAGTAACTACTATACTGGACTACTGTGGTATTTGCACAATAACTTCTATACTGACTACTGAGGTACTAGCACAGTGACCACTATACTGGACTACTGAGGTACTCGCACAGTGACTGCTATACTGGACTATTGACATACTTGCAATGTATTTTCTATACTGGACTACTGACGTACAAGAACAGTAACTACTATACTGGATTACACAGGTACTAGCACAGTTACTACTGTAGTGGAAAACTGAGGTACTAGCACAGTGACTACTATATTGGACTTCTTAGTTACCAGCACAGGTATTATTATAGTAGACAACTGAGGAACTAGCACAGTAATTACTATAATGGACTACTGAGGTACTAACACAGTAACTACTATTCTGAACTACTGAAAATCTATCACAGTAAATACTATTCTGGAATACTTAGGTACTAGCACAGTAACTACTATACTGGACTACTGATGTACTAGCACAGAAACTACTATAATGGATTGTTGAGGTATTAGCAAAGTGAATACTATACTAGACAACTGAGGTACTAGTATAATAACTATTATACTGGGTTACTTAGGTGCTAGCACAATAACTACTATACTGAACTACTAAGGAGCTAGCACAATAACTACTTCACTGGACTACTGAGGTACTTATACAGTGACTGCTATACCGGACTACTGAGGTACTAGCACTGATACTACTATACTGGACAACTGAGGTACTAGCTCAGTCACTACTATACTGGACTACTGAGGTACTAGCATTGTAACTACGATATTGGACTTCTGAGGTTCTAGAACAGTGACTACTATACAGGACTACTGAGGTACTAAGACAGTGACTACTATACTGGACAACTGAGGAACTAGCACAGCCACTTCTATACTTGACTACTGTGGTACTTGCACAATCACTACTATACTGGATTACTGAGGTACTAGCAGAGTTACTACTATACTGGACAACTGAGGTACTAGCACAGCCACTACTATATTGGACTACTGAGGTACTTGCAGAGTCACTACTATACAGAAATAGTAAGATACTAGCACAGTCACAACTATACTGGACTACTGAAGTATTGCACAGTAACTACTATACTGGACTACAGAGGTACTAGCACATTGAATACAATACTGAACTAATGAGGTACTAGCACAGTCACTTCTATACTGGACTACTGAGGTTCTAGCTCAGTGACTACTATACTGGACTACTGAGGTTCTAGCAAAGTCACTACTATAATGGACTATAGTACAGTGACTGCTATACTCAACTACTGAGGTATTAGCACAGTGACTATTATACTTGACCACTGGAATACTAGCACTGTAACTACTATACTGGACTAGTGAGGTACTAGCACAGTGATTACTATACTTGAATACTGAGGTACTAGCACAGTAACTAATATACTGTACTATTATGGTACTAGCAAAGTGACTGCTATAATGAACTACTGACGTATTTGCATTTAATTTTCTATACTGGACTACTGACGTACTAGAACAGTAACTACTATCCTGGATTACAGAAGTACTAGCACAGTTACTACTTTGCTTGACTACTTAGGTACTAACACAGTGACTGCTATACCGGACTACTGAGGTACTAGCTCAGTCACTACTAAAGTGGACTACTGAGGTACTAGCACAGTAACTACTTTGCTGAACTTCTGAGGCACTCGAACAGTGACTACTATACTGGACTACTGAGGTACTACGACAGTGACTACTATACTGGATAACTGAGGTACTGGCACATCCACTTCTATACTGGACTACTGAGGTACTTGCACAGTCACTACTATACTGGACTACTGAAGTACTAGCAGAGTCACTAATATACTGGTCATCTGAGGTACTAGCAGAGTCACTACTATACTGGACTACCATGGTACTAGCACAGTCATTACTATACTGGACTACGGAGATACTAGGACAGTAACAACTATACTGGACTACTGAGGTACTACGACAGTGACTACTATACTGGATAACTGAGGTACTGGCACATCCACTTCTATACTGGACTACTGAGGTACTTGCACAGTCACTACTATACTGGACTACTGGGGTACTAGCACAGTAACAACTATACTGGACTAGTGGGGTACTAGCACAGTGACTTCTATACTGGACTACATAAGTATTGCACAGTAACTACTATACTGCAATGTAGAGGTACTAGCACATTGAATATAATACTGAACTAATGAGGTACTAGCACATTCACTACTATACTGGACTACTAAGGTTCTAGCATAGTGACTACTATACTGGACTACTGAGGTCCTAGCACAGTCACTATTATAATGGACTACTGAGGTACTAGCACAGTGACTGCTATACTGAACTACTGAGGTAATAGCACAGTGACTACTATACTGGACTACTGGGGTACTAGCACTGTAACTACTATACTGTACTAATGAGGTACTATCACAGTGACTACTATACTGGACTACTGAAGTTTTAGCACAGTAACTAACTACTATCCTGGCCAATTGAGGTACAAGCACAATAACTACTATACTTGAATACTGAGTTAATAGCACAGTAACTACTATCCTGCACTACAGCGGTAAGAACAATTAATATTATACTGGACTACTGATGTCCTAGCACAGTCACTACTCTACTGGACTACTGAGGTACTAGCACAGTGAATACTATACGTGACTACTAGCACAGTAACTACTATACTGGACTAGTGTGGAACAAGCACAGTGACTACTATACTGGTCTACTGTAAAACTAGCAGAGTAAATACATTGCAGGACAACTGATGTACAAGCACAATAACTACTATGCAGGACAACTGAGGTACTAGCACAGTCACTACAATATTGGACTACTGAAGTACTAGCACAGTCACTACAATACTGGACTACTGAGGTACTTGCATTGTCACTATTATTTTGTACTACTGAGATACTAGCACTGTAACTTCTATAGTAGATTAATGAGGTATTAGCACAGTCACTACTATATTAGAGTACTGAGGAACTAGCACAGTAACTACTATACTGGACTACTGTTGTATTAGGACAATAACTTCTATACTGGACTACTGAGGTACTAGCACAGTGACTACTATACTGGACTACAGATATACGAGCTCAGTAACTATTATACTGGACTACTATGGTACTAGCAAAGTGATTGCTATACTGGACTACTGACGTACTTGCAATGTATCTTCTATACTGGACTACAGAAAGACTAGCATAGTCACTACTATAATAGACTTCAGAGGAACTAGAACAGAAACTACTATAATGGATTACAGAGATATTACCACACTGACTAGCACAGTAATTACTATACTTTACCCTAAGGTACTAGCACAGTGACTACTGTAGTGGAAAACTGAGGTACTAGCACAGTGACTACTATACTGGACTTCTGATGTACCAGCACAGTTATTACTATAGTGGACAACTGAGGTACTAGCACAGTAACTACTATATTGGACTACTGAGGTAACAACACAGTAACTACTATTCTGGACTACTGAGGTACTAGCACATTAACTACTATACTGGACTACTGAGGGACTAGCACTGTGACTACTATACTGGACTACTGATGTACTAGCACAGAAACTACTATAATGGACTGTTGAGGTACTAGCACATTGACTACTATTCCTCGGGGCCAGGAGCTGAGTCTCGACCCTGCAACCACAATTAGGTGAGTACTGTGTTACTTAGGTCTAGCACATTAACTACTTCACTGGAATTCTGGGTTACTAGCACAGTGACTACTATTCTGGACAATTGAGGTACTAGCACAGTTACTACTATACTGGACTACTGATGTACTAGCACAGAAACTATTATAATGGACTGCTGAGGTACTAACACAGTGAATACTATACTGGACAACAGAGGTACTAGTACTGAACTACTAAGGATCTAGCACAGTACCTACTTCAGTGTTCCCAGCACCTCGGTCCTGCGTCCTTCAATCTTCACCCTTCCTCCAGCTACAGCAGTGATTTAATTTTTTTTTTGTTATTGCACCAGTATCTTAAAATTTCCCCCAGTGAAAACTGTAAAGTAACATCTTAGTAATTGTTGCAGTCTCTTGCAGTAATTCTGGTATCCTGCCTAGTGCTGTTGTGTAGTAATTTCCCCGTGTTCGTCTGCGCTCCCTAAGCCACGGTCAGCAGTGCTCTCAGACACGTTCCCAGTGTAAACACAACGCCGTGCTCAGCTGGCGAGGTTCTGTGCTCTTTATTAAAATCCATCCCTTTCACAGAGCCCTACGACCCCTTTCCAGTTCTTACCAATTGTTGCACAAGATTATTCTATTGAAGAAAACCCCATATAAGTTCCCAAGTCCTCAGACGGCATTCAGCCACCAGTACACACCTGCCTATTGCGCCTCCATCAACAATCAAAGCTACGTAAACAGTGACTGTCTGGCATTTTCTAAGAGTTTGTGACATTATTTAATTGCCCTGCACCAAGTACAGTATCACTGAAGCCCATACTTTCAGTGAATTATTCAGCAACATTGTTGCACTTTGCAAACTCATTTTTTTTTGCATTTTAAATCCTAGTGCATTATTCTGCACATAGCCTCTCACCTAATTATTAATTGTTCCTGCTCAAAGTTGTTCATTGTGCTACCCATATATATATATATATATATATATATATATATATATATATATATATATATATATATATATATATATATATATATATATATATATATCTGTGAACACCCCAGCAATTAATTCACTTGTATCCAAAATTTACCTTGAGTTTCAGAGAGTATCATTCTTTTTTTGACGTAATCCACGCATTTGTTAGCAATTAAGCAGTTTTCGAGTAATACCGTGTGGTGTCCTCTCTGACTCTGTGTTGAGTTCTAGCCGTTTGCATATCTATTCTTGCTTTGATCCCTTTCCCTTTCTCCGTGACATATTTTGTGCTTATAACTGACGCTATGACTCTGACACGCAGGGGCCGTCGTGATGCCCAAGCTTCTGCCACAGATGGCACTGATGCCTCCCCTGTTAGGTCCCATCAGGGGGAGGATGGCGCCTCCATAACGATTGGCCAGGCAGTAGCCCATATCGCGGCCACAAATGGCACTTCATGTCATTTCCGCCCATCCCTTTTGTTCGATGGTCGCGCCAGTATGTTGGAGACTTGGTTCAAATCGGTCGAGACGACAGTTAAAGGACGAACCGATAACCCCACTGACGCGCACTATGTAAACACTGCCGCGGTGGCTGTGAACACATCCCTAAGTGTTATCACTTCCTTCTTAGACTTGGTGGAAGTGCGTGATTTGCAGTCATGGCCCAAGCTTAAGGAAGCATTCCGTAATTACTTCCGCCGCAGGCATCAGCACCATTACCTTGACATTATCACGAGCGTCTTGAATGAGTGCCAATCCCCGGATGAAAGCCCCCTCGCTTGTGTCTGTCGTTTCCAGCGAGCATTGTTAGATTTTATTGACATTATGAAGGATAGCAAGTGGGTCACTAGTGACGGTAGTATAAAACTCGAAGACATCATCCCCATGATCGTCGGAGGCGTCATGCGGAGAGATGCCCCACTCCATCTCCATGATAGGATTGACGAATTAGGGCTCGGCCCCAAAGAACACATCCTGGGCGCCTTTAAATGCCATCGATAAAATTAAACCTCCGGGCGAGAAAGACAAGGCTTGTCGCCCTGCTGGTACTCCCTTGCAAGTCCCTCAATCGCCAACTCTTGTGTCGCCGCCTGTGCAACCCCCTGTCACTTTTGCTGCAGCCGTCCAGCAATCAGCAGCCAAGGCTAGGACGAACAGCAAACCTCAGTCCAAGCCAAATCAAAACGGCAGGTCAGGTTATGACCGGAGGGCTAGCAAGACGACTTTGCCAGCGTCTCCTCCATCTAAGTCCAAGCGTCATAAGCGCACACCGCCGTCAGCACCACCCGCGAAGCGTGTGGTTACCTCTTTTAACTGCGATAAAAGAGGTCATTACCGTTCTGAGTGTTATAAACCTCAGCCCCCACGCCGTGATAATCACCGTCCCCGTGCGCAGCACTGGGAGGGCGATTGTGTTTACCATCATACATCCAGTCATACCTCCAGTGAGTGCCTCAAGTTGCGTAGCATCTTGTCGGCGCACCACGGCAAGCGCTCCCCGCCCGGAGCCCGAGCTAGCCGGAGCCCCTCCAGTAGTTCGGGGGAAGAGACGCACCAGAAAAATCATGCAAAGAGATAGTCATCCTGTCGGAGTCGCTGTATTCCGTCCCTGTCCGCAATGCGTTCGCCGCCCTGGGCAGCGACACGCATGCCGACAGCACAGAAACAGAGTGCCTCGACGCTGGTGTCGCGACTCGACCTGTACCTTCCAGGACGTTGAGTCGCTCCACCAAGCATCGAGCCTCTAGCAGCCGGGACTCCGAAGACCTAGTCGGCCCGTCATGCCTTCACGTTCGGTATGACAGCCCGTGTGGACCTCTCGTAGAGTCCACACTTCATCGGAAGCCTATTCAGCTTTTCCTTGATACAGGTTCGGTGGTTAACATTGTCCATTCCACCCTCTTCCGTGACATTGGTCTCCATGCAGCCATGCTGACCGAGCCGTCTGCTATTCAGACATTGCGAGGCGTTTCAGGTAGCCCTCTCACGGTCCGTGGTTGTACAACCTTAGAATTTGTGATCCATGATCACAAGTGGTCAGCAAAGTTCTTAGTTGTTGATGACATCGTCTTCCCAGGCGATTTGCTCATCGGTTTCAAGACCATGGCAGACCTTAAGATCCGTTTAGATCCAGCTAAGTGGAAAGCGGATTTTGACGGAGTGGACGCGCCCTTCTGGGGTGTACGCTTAGGTTCCACTACCTGCCACTCCGTCTCTGAGTACATCCAGTGCTTGGAATCATTGGAAACCCGTGGTTTCCGTCGCGCATCCTCCATGAGGTCGGCCTCTTGTCCTGACCAACCTCATAAGAGAGCTCGTGTCTCGTCACCTCCTGACCATCAGCGCTCAGTTATCAGTGAAACCCAGTCTGGGGATGCCCATTCTGACCATCACTCTAACTCTCGCACTGTTGTAGAGGATGACCATTGTCAAGCCGCAGTCTCCCTGGCGGCAGGCGACTGTCTGACTCATGTCATGGCATCAGCGAGCAGAGTTACTGCCTGTACAAAGTATGACGTCACTTTGTCGGCTAATTCGCTCACTCCTGTTATGGTGTATGTGACAAGAGCTTTCGAAGGAGATCACGTGCTAGTCGACAACGACACGTGCAGAGTCAAGGGCCTCTCCCTTGAGCCGTCCTTGCACACTGTGCGTCGTGGCAAGTTGCAAGTCCTTGTCGGTAACTTGCACAGTCGAGAATTCCCCCTGAGGAAGGATACTTCACTTGTTGACCTCGTCAGGTTCCCTCTCCCGGTGAGAGTGGAGGGAGAAATCCCAGCTGACGTTCTTGTAAGTGCAGTCCTCCCAGGTGAGTCCGCTACTAATTCTTCCGTCACCTTGCCAGTGCAGGAAGATGATCTAGCTATGACAGACTACCCGGAAGAAGTTCCACAACTTCTCCAGGTTCTCAATCGCGCACGCACTGCCGTCGCGTTAGATGGTGAGTCCATGGGTCTGACCCCGCTTATGTCTCACCATATTCCGCTTGATAAAGGTACTAAACCCATTTACGTGCCTGCGTATCGTTTGCCGCATGCGCAAAGAGTGTTTGCTGACGAACTCATTGCAAAGATGCTCCGCGATGGAATTATCGAGGAGTCCATTTCCCCTCCATCTTCATCCTCCGTCTCCTCCCACTACCTCTCTGTTCTAACACCCCCCTCCCCCCTGTGTTTCCCGCACTTCCCCCATCTATCTCCCCTCTACCGCTGTCTTCCCCTCTCGCTGTCTTCCCCTCCCACTCTCTATCCCTATCTCTCACCCTGTCGCTCCCACACACACTCTCTCATACTCTCTCTCTTACACACTGTTGCTTGTATGCCCTGCCCCAACATTTTATAGAGTATATTCCAAGGTTTCACTTAATATTATAAAGCGGATTTCTACACTATTAGCTAAAGTATAGATTTCTGGCCTTATATTATTATCTGACCTCATGTATCATGATACACGTGTGTGGTCTACGCAGATTGAGAGACCACTAGTTGGAGTGCCGGGTACTTGTTTACGTACCAGCCGGCCTCCCCTCTGTCACGTGACCAACCTAACTTGAGCTTACCACACCGTGGATTGTCAGTAGGTTCACACCCTCTCCTGGTTAGGAGTAGGTTCACGATCTCTCCCCCAACAAGTCGATTCTCACTTTTAGTAGTCTTATGGTTTCTTCTAAGTTATCCTACTCTTAAAAGCTGTTAGTCTGAGTAGGTTCACGCAGCCTCTACTGTCAAGGAGTAGATTTTCACTGTCTAGTCTTGTGCTCACTTTTGAGTTTAGGAATTCAACCTTATAGGCTTGAAGTACTGTACGAGCCCATGAGTCAGATGTTACATATATTGTAAAAGAGAATTATTAGATCATATGATTGGATTATATGAATTATCATATAATAAATACAACGAATTTTACCTTTTGGATAATTCTCCCCTTTTCAATACCTTTATTTAAAATTTTGTTATGACGGGGCAAAACAGGCCCATAGATGAAGCCCTGATCATAATACACACTCACTTTCACACTCACTCACTCTCTCACACTCACACACTCACACTCTCTTCCTCCTACCCCTCTCTTCTCACTCCTTCCCTTTCCCCTAGCTATTCCCCAGACTTCCCTTTCCCCTAGCTATTCCCCAGACTTCCCTTTTCCCTAGCTATTCCCCACACTTCCCTTCCCCCTCCCCCCTTGTACCTCCTAACCCTACCCTATCTCTCTCTCTCTCCTCTGCCTCGGAGACTGGGAAGAAAGCTAGAAGAGTTTAACATGAAAATGGAGGAGAGGATAGCTGCAGAGAGCAGGAAGTGGGAGCTACAAGCTAAAACAGCAGAAGGTAAGATACAGTGCTTGGAAGAAGAACTGCAAAAACTGAAACAGCTTAAAGACAAAAACGACAATTCAGACATGACATCAGGAACTTCTGCTTCAGTCATAGACAAAGAAACTGGGGGGAGCAAAGAAGCTATCCTGTATGCAAAAGCTGTAAATAAGTAAGTAAGTTTATTCAGGTATACACAAATACAGTTACATAGATTATCATACATAGCAGCATATGTGTAGAAAACCTAGGATAACCCAAAAAGTCAGACAGAGTGACTTATTTCCATTGGGGTCCATTTAATACCTTAATATTAGACACAAGTAGATACTAGTTATTATACTAAAATTAAAAGGAATAAGGTAAAAAGAGTTATTTACATGTACATGTATGTTATCTAAAAAAAATAAAAATCATTCTCCTTCCTTTCTGTCGCTACATTCATTAGGTACCTTTTGGCTCTCTTCTTGAACTGGCTGATGCTATGACTGGCTTTGACATGTGCAGGCAGTCTGTTCCATTCCTTTATTGCTGTACAATAAAAGGTGTTTGAAGCCTGGCCACTGACTGTGGGTACTACAAAGTTGTGCTCTCTACCCCTAGTACTATGACTGCTTTGGTTCCCAGCCTTGACAAAATTGGTAGCAAGATATTCTGGACACTGTTTGTGAGCAATTTTATAAACTTGATTGAACTTAAGTTGTTTTACTCTGTCTTCAATATTCAGCATATCTAATTGTTGTAATTCATCCTGGCCTACATGTTCTCTTGGGCCCAGGTCCAGGATTAATCTTATAATTTTGTTCTGTGTAATTTGCAGTTTATCTTTCAGTTTTTTTGTCAAGGCAGAGTACCATGAAGAGGAAGCGTAGTCAATATTACATTGTATAAGGGCAAGACATAGGGTCCTGCGAGCCTCAGTAGGTAGACACTGTGCTTGTCTGTAGAGGAACTTCAGTCTGGCATTCGCTTTCTTTACTACACTGTTCCCTATCAATTCTCCTGACATGCATGAGTCAAAGGGGATTCCCAGATATTTTACTGAGGAAACTGAGGTGATGGATTCCCCATTACATCGGACATTAAAATTATTTACCCTGCTCAGTTTATATTTCGTGCCAAAGAGTATGGCTTCTGTTTTCCCTAGATGTAACGATAACTTGTTGTCTACTAACCATTTGCTGCAGGACTCTAGTTCCAGTGTTAATACATTAGCTATATCTTGTGTGTCTTTACCTGATACTAACAGAGCACTGTCATCCGCATACAGTAGGAGTTTGCACTTGACACTGATGGACATGTCATTTACATAACACAGGAATAATAAGGGACCCAGAATACTACCTTGGGGAACTCCACATGCTATCGGCAGTGGTTCTGATTATGTTTTGTTGATTTTGACAATTTGTTTCCTATTGCTAAGATAGGACTTAAACCAGTCTGTGGAACCTATGCCGATAGCTTGAAGTTTCTTACATAATACATTGTGGTTGACAGTATAGGGAGGTGTCGGTTGAGTAAGATCTCCTAAAGCCTGATTGGTAACTATGAAGAAGGTTGTTGTCATTAAGATACTTAACTACTTGACAGTACACCGCCCTCTCTAGAATTTTGCTGATATCAGACCTACTATTTTTCTTGAAGATAGGAGTAACTCTGGCCTCCTTGAACCCTTCTGGCACTGTATTAGTGGTGATGGACAGATTTATTATGTGAGCAATGGAAATTGCCAGTTCGGATGCACCATCTTTTAGGAACTTAGACGGGATGTTATCAGGTCCGGTGCTCTTAGGTGGGTTTAACCTGCTTAGTTCTTTTTGCACGAAGTCATGAGATACACTTACTAGTTGACAACTGTTTGGAGTTACCCTTTATTGGTATAGTATGTTTTAAACTTATCAGAGTCTGAGTTAAAGGTTTTTTGATGCAGCTGGTAGCTTACTTACTAGTGTTGATGCGACAGTTGTGTAGTATGAATTAAAACAATTTGCCACTTTAGTTGTTTCATGGCACACCTCATTATCGACATTTAGAACTATGTTAGATCTATCTACGGGTTTATGGCTATACCCAACTGTTTTAGTTGTTGCGAGAGCTTTCTAGGTTATTCTTGTATCATCGATTTTTGAGCAATAGTCTTGCCTTTGCGCCTTTTATAACCTCTGCACTCTGTTCCTCACCCTTTGAATTCATTTAGCGCTGCAATATCCTGTCTATTTGCCTTAAATCTTTTTATCAACTGGTCTCTGAATTTCATATTATCTAATATCTCAGTAGTCACCCAGGGTTCAGTTCTTCGTTTAACCCTAACCTCTTTAACTGTGCAATATTATCAAGGATGGCAGTGAACATTGTTTGAATTTTTCCCAGGCATCATTTACGTCCGTGCAACTTGTTATCACTGACCAGTCACAATTGTGTAGCATATTTACCAGTGTTTCTTTACTGTAGTTTCTAGTTGACCTAATTTTTATTGTCTTGTGTAGGCCTATCCGTTCCCTAGTAATTTTCGTGGTACAGTAAATGATGAAATGATCACTAAGACCTGTGGTAATGACCCGACTGACTAATGTTCTCAGGGCGGTTACAAAGTATGTGGTCAATTAGGGTGGTGAGAACTGTGATCCGGGTTGGGTTTATTAATTAGTTGAGTGTAACTATTTAAATCCAGAATTTGCTTATACCTTTTACATAGCCCGTTATTTTGCTGTTGAAAACAGATGTTGAAGTCTCCCAGTATTACTGTCTCGTCATTGTTATCAAGTCCTGACAAGACTCTCGAAAAGTCCTCTAAGAACTGGTCATGGGTGGGAGGGCGATAACTAGTTCCTACTAAGATGGGTTTGGTCTTGGGAAGCAACACTTCAAACCTTAGGATCTACAGTTTATTGTTATTTAAATCAGGTCTTGGATTATAGGCTAAGTCATTCCTTATGTAGGCCCATACCCCACCACCTTTTCTATTCCTATCTAAGCGTTTTATATTGTAACCTTCTATTTTGACCTCGTCGTCATTCACCGTATCATCCAACCATGATTCCGAGATGACATAACTGCCGCTCTAGTTCTGTTAGCTAGAATCCTAATTCTCCGTTTTGGAAGAAGGATCTTGCGTTGACATGAATAAAGTGAAGGCCTGTTTTCCTAAGACAATCATAATCATCAATAAATGGCAAGGGTCATTAGCATTCAAAATAGGTAAATCCATGTATTTTGCTAAAAGGGTAACTGTGCCAAAGTGCATTTGTTACAAACAAAATGAAATCTGGTACCATTACCATAATCAAACACACATCCATTTTGCAACCACCCCATACATCTCTTACATATGGTATGTTTACTGTTCTTCTTTCTCACCCCAGCACAGTGCATATACACGTCTGGTGGTGCATTACCTATGGAGGGAAGATTATCATTCCTAGCTACTAGACCGTCATTATCACCATCATTTATCTGTCTGTTTTGCACCTGTACCATAGATTGAGGTCCTGGATTAGTATGGATATCACCACTTAATAGCGCCACTATAAAATATGTGCGCCACTGTGTTTGTTGGGATATGTGGGGTTGCCATACCTGGGGCGATAGTGGCACTTACGTTTCTGGTAGGATGGCCACTGTTGGGCTTTCACTCTCCAGGGAGCTACAACCCATTCACCTTTTTAAGACCTCATGACTGATTTCCTTCAAAGAAATTCAGTATCATGAGAAATATAATTATGGCGCGTGAACCTCTTACGCCAGCCATGGTACTCTGCTCTCTATCACTTCACAACTAAAATCTTTTTTTTTTTTTTTAATAGAAACCACTGATCCTATCAGACTATGTTATAAAGCAGAGACTCCAACAATCAACTGCAGTGACCAGGAACACATGAGCAGGATAGACAGACCACAGAGCATAGGTGTTTCAGCCAGGAAGGGACTGAAGGTAGGACACTTCAATGAAAGGAACTAAAACATCTCTGAGGATGCTAAGGGAGACACAGTGGGAAGACGAAGGGAAGAGGTCAGTTTTTGTCTACGGGCTCCAGGAAGTCGATGGGGATACCCATGATAAAGAAAACAGGAGAAAAAACGATTGAAGGTATCATGAAAGTAATAGGTGAAGGTGACATGACCCAGATGACAAATTTTCAGAGAATTTGGGGGTTTACAAAGGAAGAAACGGCCCTCAAAGTAATTTTCAAAACAGAATCGATCGATCCATAATCATGCAGAAGAAAGCACGACTGAAAGAGAATGGGAGTACCAGAGAGTGTACCTCAATCGAGACAGAACACAAGAGGAAAGGATGTTACTGAAAGAGAGGATACAAAGACGAAAGGAGGAACAAGAAGAAATGACAAGAAGAGCGGAGGACCCAGACCCAGGTAGAAGGGTGTCACGGCCCCCTACCTAACAATGGTTGTTAGGTAGTTTACCTGCCGGCCTGTGACGTAATCAAACGTGATGTTTTACTGACGGGCCGGCTGGACTGACAGTGCTAACGAGACTCTCCCATATACAACACTGGAGAGTTCACCAGCTCCCTGATACACCTAGGGAATGTACGAGACTCTTAACTTGTGTCGTGCCACCGTCACAAACTCTCTGGATGCACCACTGAATACCTGACACTCCAGGTAACAATCCTGGGTAAACACAACCTCATAGTCTCAGGTACATAGTCCAGGTACATAGTCGCATTCTGGTGACCAGACTTGCCGCTCTCCTCATAATGCTGCAGTGTCCTCATAGCAAGCCGGAAGAGAACACCATCACTGTACTTGGCCTTGCAAACATCACAAGTACAAACTGCTTTCGAGTAACACGATCTGAGAGGATAGAGCTTCCAGTTCTCTCGGCACTGGAGTACTGTAGACCTGTCACCAGCACCACACTGCGAGAGTCTACAACTCTCAAGCAGGTCTGACTGGCAGACTCCAGTAGTGTATCAGGGAGCTGGTGAACTCTCCAGTGTTGAATAGGGAGAGAGTCGTTGACACTCCTAAGTGCATCAGGGAGCTGGTGAACTCTCCAGTGTTGTGTATAGTAGAGTCCGGTTGACACTCTCCAGCAGTGTATATGGGAGAGTCTCGTACCTCCCTAGGTGTATCAGGGAGCTGGTGAACTCTCCAGTGTTGTATATGGGAGAGTCTCGTTAGCACTGTCAGTCCAGCCCGGCCCGTCAGTCAAACATCACGTTTGATTACCACAGGCGGCAGGTAAAACCTAACAACCATTGTTAGGTAGGGGGCCGTAACAAAGGGCAAACACACCCTCAGAAACTCCTGCGAAGGACTCCAACCACAACAACCCCAAGGAATCTGAAGAATTTAAACCAACACCCACACCCCGTTCCTTCTGTCCCCACATCCCGCTCCTTCAACCCCTTATTCCCCAGGACCACAGATTTAGAAACGAAGTTGAAGGTTTGGTACACGAACGTGGAATGAAGAGATCAATGAGAAGTCCCCAGACATCATAGCAGTCACTGAAACGAAGCTCAATGAGGCAATAACAGATGCTATCTTCCCACCAGGATATCAGATCCTGAGGAAAGATAGAAAGAGTAGAGGGGAGGAGGGGTTGCACTGCTCGTAAGGAACCAATGGAGATTTGAGGAAATGGAAGGCATGGATGCGATTAGGAAAGGGACTACATAGTAGGTACAATTCAGTCTGGGAACATAAGTTAACCATTGCAGTGATGTATAACCCACCACAGAACTGCAGGAGGCCAAGATAAAAATATGAAGAGAGCAGCAGAGCTATGGTGGACACAATGGCTGAATGGCAAGAAGAGTTCACTCGAGCAGAGCAAAATTACTGGTTATGAACGACTTCAACCACAGGAGATCGATTGGGACAATCTGGAGCCACATGGGGTCCTGAAACATGGAGGTTAAGATGATGGATGTGGTACTGGAACACCTTATGCACCAACATGTCAGGGACACTACCAGAGAGAGGAGAGGAGAACCAGCAAGGCTGGACCTTGTGTTCACCCTGAGCAGCTCGACATGGGACATCACATATGAGAGGCCCCTGGGAGCCAGTGACCATATGGTCCTGAGCTTTGAGTACATAGTAGAATTACAAGTGGAGAGGGAAACAGGAGCTGAAAGGGAAAAGCCAAACTATAAACGGGGGACTACACGGTAGAGGAATTCGCAGGAGGTTCAGTGGGACAGAGACATGGAAGGAAAGTCAGTAAACGAAATGATGGAATATGTAACAACAAAATGCAAGGAAGCAGAGGAAGGTTTGTTCCCAAGGGCAACAGAAATAATGAAGGCCAGAACAGGCCCTTGGTTTACCTGAAGATGCAGGGAGGCAAAGACTAAGTGCGCTAGAAAATGGAAAAGTACAGAAGGCAAGGACACAGGAAAATAAAGAGATTAGTCATAGAGCCAGAAACGAGTATGTACAGATAAAGAGGGAGGCCAGCGACAGTACGAAAATGAAATAGCATCGAAAGTCAAGTCTGACCCGAAACTGCTGTATAGTCACATTAGGGGAAGACAACAGTCAAAGACCAGGTGATCAGGCTGAGGAAAGAAGGTGGGGAACTCACAAGAAACGATCAAGATATGGAGAGCTCAAACGGATTTAAGGAGGTATATACAGGGAGGCAGGAAGGACTGTGGGAAGAAAGTCGAGTGGGAACCAAAAAGGAAAATACCAAGTGTTGGACGACATAACACAACTGAGAAGAGTGAAAGAAATTGCTCAGTGACCTTGATACCTCAAGGCGATGGGCCGACAACATCTCCCGTGGGTCCCTTAAAGGGAGCAGAGATGTTGTGCCCAACCAAATATTCAACACATCCCTTGAAACTGGGCAGCTACCGAGGTATGAAAGAAGCAAATGTAGTTACAATTTTTTTAAAAAAGGAGACAGAAAGAGGAATTAACATAGACCAGTGTCACTTACGGATAGTGGCAAAATCATGGAGAATATTATCAGGAGGAGGAATGGGGAGCACCTGGAACGGCACAAGATTATAAACGAAAACCAGCACGGGTTTATGGAAAGTAAATCCTCTGTCCAAAAACCCTTTTGGAGTTCTATGACAAAGTAACAGAAGTAAGACACGAGAGAGGTGGGTTGACTGCATTTTTTTGTACTGCAGGAAGGCCTTCGACACAGTTCCTCACAAGAGATTAGTGCAGAAGTTAGAGGATCAGGCGTGTATAACAGAAAGGGGACTGCAATGGATCAGAGAATACCTAACAGGAGGCAAAACAGGTATGGAACCCAACCTGGTCAAACACGCAAGTAGTTAGTGAAAGTGAAACGGTTTCAAGGTTATTTCCAGAGCAAAGGGAATGTCCTACAAGAAAGGAAAAATGGGCCTGACAACACGGGAAGGACAGGAGGGTTGGGGAGACATGATTATGACATACAAAATACTGCATGGAATAGCAAGGTAGATAGGACAGAATATTCCAGAGAGAGGACCCCAAAACGGGGGTCCAATTAAGTTAAAGACTCAGATGAGTAAAAGGGATGAAGGGTATTTTTCAATGAATAGCGGAATGGAAATACTAGCAAGTGATGTAGGGGGACAGGAACCAAAAAGCTTTAAGACGAGGTATGATAAAGCTCATAGGGGGGAGAGAGAAACCGTAGTCATGAAGAGGCGGGGCCAGGAGCTGAGTCTCGGCCCCCTTGCACACTCCACCTTTAAAGGGGGGTGAAATTGACCTTGAAAATGAAACCTTCACCGCCCCTAAGTGCGATAAACCACCTAAACTACGGGGAACGTTGAAGTTCCAAAACCTGTACTTTTAGAACGCAGGCGGGAGAATCATTATTATATAAAATGGAAAATTTCCCGAGGGCTTAGTACCAAACTTGCACAAAAATCACTCCCTACGAAAGCAAAGACTGGCAGGCGATGTAACATCCCCCAATGAAGAGCAGGGTCCCACTAGCACGTTGAGGGACAACACAATAAGTGTCGGGGGCCCCAAAGATTGTTCAACTGCCCCCCCGCATACATCGGGGGGATTACCAAAAAACCCCTGGCTGTCTTCGGGGCCCGGACAGGCACTCAAGTGGACCGTCACCCGGTTGTGGTTCGTACTTTGGGACTCCCGGGGCCACAGTAACAGCCGGGTTGATCGGCTCTGGCCCCAACAGAGGCCTGGTCACAGACCGGGGGCCGGGGCGTTGACCCCGGAATTCTTTCCCCGGTAGATAAAAATTCACCATTTGAGAGCAAGGAGAGTGGGCGGGGGGTAATATGGCCTAGAACCAATCAGAAGCCTTTCTGGCCCTCTCGGATAAAAATGTGACAGGCCATAAATTTCATGGCGCCAAACCCCCGCCCAAAAATTGTTCTTTTTTTCGCTAATATCAAAAAATGTTTATTTACTTACTACAATTGATCTATTATGACATAAGGCAAATATTAATAGATAGAAACGAAAAAAACACCAGAATAAATATTATGTGGCATAATATGACGGTCTATCGGCTGGTAGTGGGGGGTAAATTCCCCCTTAAAGATTAATTTTCTCATTCTCATCCTGGTTGAAAAAACGGATCCGATGGTAAACAAGACACTGATATGATGAAAACTGGAAAAAAAAAATATTTTTTTGGGTTTTTTTTTTGGCTACTGGGGGCCGCGTAAATGATTAATAATGAAAGAATTGACGGGTTTCACAATAAAAATAGAAGAAACTGCTTTCAAGATAGCGTGTTTTTTTTAAAATAAATATTTTCAGATTTGTGTGGGGATAAAATCCCAATTTTTCTAAATGTCAAGCAACCCACAAACTTATTTTTTTTTGAATGAATATAAGTTTTTTAAAATTGGTAACCCAACGATGATTAGAAGTGTTCATCAGCAGAAAATGTCAAAAAAACCCCCAATACCACTTCGGACACATCTCTCCAAATGGAACTTTTGGAATTTTTAAATCTTGCTGGTTCATTTTTTTGGGGTTTTTTGAAAAATTTTAAACTCCCTTTTATTGGTAAACAAATAAAAAAACAGCTTTTGCAGGGGCCCCAAAGCTGAGTCCCCCCCCCGCAACCCCAAAAGGGAGTACACACACACACACATGCCAGGAGCGAGTCCGACCCTGCCCCTTGGGGGGTACAAAGCGTGATAACAGGAAGGGCACTGGAATGGATCAGGGAATTCCTCACAGGGGGGCAACAACGGGTCATGGGGGATGATATCACGTGGCCTGTGAAGCGGTTACCGCGGGGGGAGTCCGGACCAGGTATTCTTGGTATATTTAATGACATGACGGACGGGATAGACTCAAATGTTCTTTCCAATGATGTGAAAAAGAGGAAATAATCGGATGAAGACCAACAGGACTTCA
>WNWK01017920.1:0-41238 GCA_009830355.1 Cherax destructor
CCCTGCAACCACAAGTATAGTACACACACACACACACACACACACACACACACACACACACACACACACACACACACACACACACACAAAAATCATCTGGGAACAGGCCTTTTTGGTCTCCCCCTTCCATCATGTCACTTGGAGGAAGACAACCGTCAAAGACCAGGTGATCAGGCTGAGGAAAAAAGGGGTGGGGAACTCACAAGAAACGATCAAGAGGTATGGGAAGACAGAACGGGGGGACAAAAAAAGAAATATCCAAAAAGATTGGATGACATACACAAACTGAGGAGGTGAAAAGCATTCCTTTTGATCCTCAAAGGCGATGGGCCCGGGAAAATCTCCCCGTGGGTCCTTAGAGGGGAGCAGAGACGCTGTGTGTGCCACTAACCACGATCTTCAACACATCCCTTGAAACTGGGCAACTACCTGAGGTATGGAAGACAACAAATGTATTTCCCCTTTTTTTAAGAAAGGAAACAGAAACGAGGCACTAAACTATAGACCAGTGTCACTGACGTGTATAGTATGCAAAGTCATGGAGAAGATTATCAGGGAGTGGTAGAGCCCCGGGGAAGGGGAACAAGATTATAAATGACAACCAGCACAGATTCGGGAAAGGGAAAAACCTTGCAAAACCTCCTGGTTTTTTGACAAGGTAACAGAAGTAAGACACGAGAGAAGGGTGGGTTGACTGCATTTTTTGGGGACGCAAGAAGGCCTTCGACACAGTGCCTCACATGAGATTAGTGCAAAGCTAAGGATCAGGCACGTATAACAGGAAGGGCACTGCAATGGATCAGAGAATACCTGAGGGGGAGGCAACAACGAGTCATGGTGGGGAAGAGGTATCACAGGGGGCCCCCTGGACGGGGGGTCCCACGGGGTAATCCTAGGACCAGTGTATTTTTGGTATGTGTTAATGACATGATGGAAGGGATAGACTCAGAAGGCCCCCGTTGTCAAAAATGGAAGTTAATGAGGAAAATTAAATCAGACGAGGATCAGGCAGGACACAAAAAGCCGGACAGGCTGGAAGGGGCCCCCAACTGGCTTTTCGAATTTAACCCCCCAAATGCAAATCATGAAGATCGGGGAAGGGGAAAGAAGACCGCAGACAGAGTATAGGCTGGGGCCAAAGACTGAAAACCTCACTCAAGGAGAAAGATCTTGGGGTGGTATAACACCGAACATCTCCGGAAGCACACATCAACCAGACAACTGGTGCAGCATATGGGCGACTGGCAAACCTGAAAAGCGTTCCGATACCTTTGGAATGTTCAAGACACTGTACACGTGTCGTCGGGAATAGGAGATGAAACCCCAAATTTTGGGGAACCCACACCGGGCTTAAAAAAGTGAAAAGGTTTGCAACAAGGTTGTTCCCGGGCAAAGGGGGGAAGTCCTATGAAGAAAGGTTAAGGAAATCGGCCTGATGACACTGGAGGACAGGAGGTTAGGGAGACATTAACGACATACAAAATACTGCGAGGAACAGATAAGGTGGACAGAGACAGGATGTTCCAGGAGGGGACAAAACAAGGGGTTTAAATTTTTAAGTTGAAGACCGACGAGAAAAAAAAGGATTTTAAAAAAATTTTCTTCAGGTTGTGGGGAAGGGGAATGTTCAATTTTAGTGAAGGGAAAACCATCATATTTTAAAAGACGTGTATGATGTCGGGGAGGAAAGGGGGCCCTAGTACCCCCGGAAGAGGGGGGCCCCAGGGTATGAACGGCCCCTGCAACCACAACAGGAGTACACACACACACACACACACACACACCCCCCAAATCACAGGTATCCAGTGGGCGCCTGTGACGAGCGGCGTCCCCGGGGGGGTCAGTCCTAGGACCGTTTTCTTGGTATATGTAAACGACATGAGGGGGGGATAGACTCAGAAGTGTCTCTGTTCGCAGATGATGTGAAATTAATGGGAGAATCACAGGAAGAGGACCAAGCAGGACTTCAAACAGACCGGACAAGCTTGACTCGGTCTAGCAACTGGCTTCTCGAATTCAATCCCACCAAATGCAAAGTCATGAAGATGGAAAGGACAAAAAACCGCTGACAGAGTACAGGCTAGGGGGAAAAAAGGCTAAAACCTCGGCAAAGGAGAAAGACCTTGGGGTGAGTATAACGCCAAGCGTCTCCAGGCACACATCAACCAGATAACTGCGGCAGCAATGGGCGACTGGCAAACCTAAAACCCCCAAACAAGGAATCGTTCAAGACACTGTACACCGTGTACGTCAGGCCCATCGTATGGCACCAGTGGGGAACCCCCACACCTGGTAACACGTAAAAACTGAGAAATGAAAGGTTTGCACAAGGCATTCCACAACTCGGGGTCTCCCCTATAAAAAGGTTGAGGGAAATAGGAAAAACAACACTGGGGAAAAAGAAGGGTCAGAGGGACGTAACGACATACAAAATACTGCGGGGAATCGACAAGGTAGACAGGGACGGGGTGTTCCAGAGAGGGCACAGAAACAAGGGGACACAACTGGAAGCTGAAGACTCAGATGGTCAAAGGGATGTTAGGAAGCATTTCTTCAGCCACAGAGTAGTCAGGAAGTGGAATAGTCTAAAAAAGATATAGTGGAGGCAGGAACCATACATAGTTTTTTTAAACGGGGTGATAGAGCTCATGGAGCAGGGAGGCAGAGCCCAGTAGGGGCAAGGGCGGGGCCAGGGCTGGTCTCGACCCTGCAACCACAATTGGTGAATCACCTTTTAAATTTTCAAGTTCCCCAGTCCTGGGTTAGGAATTTTAAACCAGTAAATAGTTAAATAAGTGGGCCAGGGACGACTGGGAAAAGTTATAGACACTATTTGAGCACACACACACACACACACACACACACACACACACACACACATAAAACACACACAGGTTGTCATGCACCGGAGCCCGGTCTGGGACTGGGCCGCTGGGGCACTGCCCCCGGAAGTGAGTTGAGCCATGAAGTGGAGGACATACATTATATACACAGTTCCAAAAATAGGTATGATAAGGTTCAAGTAAAAGGCATGATAAGGTTCAAAGTTCAAAACCAGTAATTTCACAATTTGAAGACGGATTCAGGAGCTGAGTCTGAACCCCGGAAAACACCTCGGCGAATACAACCCCTAAGAACAGTGGGGGACTGGGGGGAGTACAACTACTGAGACAGTGGGGGGGTACAACTGGTGAGTACAGTGGTTAAAGCAACTGGGGAGTACAACTGGGTGATTACAGTGGGTGTGCACATGTATGTGTGTTATTTCTTAATCACTCACGTGGTGGTCTGGTGTGCCCTGTGTGTGTGTTACTCACCTTTGGGGGGTGCACCAGATCATCTGGGTACTCACCTTTTTAGGCCCCCGATAAGGTAAACACCAGTACACTAGTTACTAGCCCTGAGAAGGTTAATACCAGTACATTAGTTACTGGGGCCTGAAAGGTAAACACTAATCCACTAGTTAATAGACCCGGGGGAAGATAAACACCAGTACACTAGTTACTAGGCCTTGAAGGTTAAAAACCCGTACATTAGTTTGGCCCTAAGGGGGTTAACACTAGTCCACTAGTTAATAGACCCTGAAAAGGTTAATACCAGTACACTAGTTACTAGCCCTAGAGAAGGTTAACACCAGTACACTAATCATTTGGCCCTGAAAAAAACCCAGCACACTAGTTACTAGGCCATGAGAAGGTTAATACCAGTACTTAAAAGAATTTACATATCAATATTATTATCCATCATTTGCAAATGATTTGACAGAGGGGGGTCAATATTTATCAATTGCTCAGATAAATATGGCGTATTGTAAATTCTCCAAAAAGTAATGGAATTCTTATTTTGGGGCCGACTTTAAAATTTTTTTTTTGGGAATAAAAAAAACCGACCTAGCCTAACATGGATTTTTAGTTAAAAGTAGTATATATTAGTTTTATTTGCCATAAAAAATTAAATAAGCCGAAAAATTTTCTTTCTTCCATTTTACAATCTTTTATTATTGTTGAATTTACATAATAAAATTCCGAGCAACTAAGATAAATATTGAAGAAAACTCAGATAAACAACTTTTTTTTTTTAAAAATTTGCGGACAGGATATACACACATATGTATGTCTCAGCGTATATATGCTGGGGTATGTTTAGGATATATTTGGGGGGATGTCTAGGTTTTATGCTGAGAGTATGTCTCAGGATATATGCTGGGTATGTCTCACGTATATATGTTGGGGTATGTCTCAGCGTTTTATGTTGGGGTATGTTCAGCGTATATATGTTGGGTATGTCCCGTATAATGTTTTGAGTATGTCTCAGCGTATATTGTTGAGTATTCTCAGATATATGCAGAGTATGTCTCAGCGTATATATGTTGAGAGTATGTCTCAGCGTATATATGTTGAGTATTCTCAGGTATATTTTTGAGTATGTCCCCAGCGTATATAGGGGTATGTCTCAGCGTATATGTTGGGGTTGTCCCGCGTATATGTTGAGTATTCTCAGCGATATATGTTGAGGGGTCTCAGGATATATGTTGAGTATGTCTCTGCGTATATATGTTGAGAGTATGTCTAGCGTATATATGTTTAAATTTTTAGCGATATGTTGAAGTATGTCTCAGGATATATGTTGGGGTATGTCTCAGGTATATATGCTGAGTATGTCTACGTATATATGTTGGGTATGTCTCAGCGTATATGTTGGGTTTTGGATATATGCTGAAGTAGTCTCAGCGATATATGTTGAAGAGTCTCAGCGATATATTTTTATGTCTCCATATATTTGGGGGATGTCTCAGCGTATATATGTTGAGAGTATGTCTCAGGATATATGTTGAGAAAAAATGTCTCAGGATATATGTTGGGGTATGTCTCACGTATATATGCTGAGAGTATGTCTCGCGAAAAAGTTGAGGATGTCTCAGCGATATATGTTGGGGGATGTCTCAGCGATATATGTTGGGGGTATGTCTCGCGTATATATGTTGAGAGTATGTCTCAGCAAATATGCTGGGTATGTTTACGTATATATGTTGGGTATGTCTCAGCGTATATATGTTAGGGGTGTCTCAGCGATATATGTTGGGGTATGTCTCAGCGATATATGTTGAGAGTATGTCTCAGCTATATATGATGAGATATTTACGATATATGTTGAGTATGTCTGGATATATGTTTGGGTATGTCTCAGCGTATATATGTTGAATATGTCTCAGCGTATATATGTTGAAAATTTTTGTCTCAGCGTATATTGTTGAAGATGTCTCACGTATATGCTAGTATGTCTCGGAAAATGTTGGATGTCTCCGTATATATGTTAAGTATGTCTCAGCATATATGTTGAGGAAGTTGGTATATATGTTGAGTATTCCATATATGCTGGGTATGTCTCAGGTTTTATGTTGGTATGTCTCAGCGAAAATGTTTAGGGATGTCTCAGCGATTATTTGAAGATGTCTCAGCGTATATTTAAATTCTCAGCTATATTTATATGCCCCGTATATATGCTGAGAGTATATCCAGCATATGATGAGAGTATATTTTAAACTCTGTCTCCAATTAAATTCTTGAACAGGTTACCATGCAGCCTTAATGCCCCAGTGTGGTCGATGGCTTAAAAAACCCCCAAAACCAACCCCAACCCCTTTTGCACAACATCAACTGCAACACCCACCAAGTATTATACACTGTAAACTACAAATTATCACTCAACCCTTAAGTAAATAGTGACCAAAAAAAAATAAACTGAAAAAATATGTGGGAAAAAAATTTTCTTAATTTTTTTTTTTAGATTATAAACATGTTGATGGAGTGCGGAGGAGGTACCTTGATGATGGTCAAGGGCTCGATCATTAACTGGAACTTCCCCCCCCCTTCCCCGGGTCCCCCAAAAAATTTTTCCCATTTTCCCCGGGGCTGTATGACCTCTAAGGGTTTAGGACTTGTGGAGTCACCGAGGCCGACCTATACTTTGCCTGATAAAGTATCTTGAAAAAAAAAAACTAAAAATATATTATTAAAAATGTAAACAAAAGAAAAAAAAAAGAGGTGAGGTTAATATATGTATGTGGGCCCATGTGGTACAGCGGCACCATTTTGGGAAAGCGGGGCCCCGTGGGGGAGCGGCACCATGTGATACATCGGCACCATGTGATATAGCGGCACCATGTGATACAGCGGCCCCGTGGGACAGGGACCACGTGGGACAGCCCCATGTTCAGCGGCACGTGGTCAGCGAATTTTGGACAGCGGACCATGTGATACGGCACCATGTGGTAACGGCCCTATGTGTTGCGGCACCATGTGGAACGGGGCAGGGGGCAGCGGGGCCATGTGGTACAGCGGCACTATGTGGTACAGCGGCACCATGTGGTACAGCGGGGGCCCTGTTTTTTAGCGGGGGCTATGTTGTACAGGGCACCATGTGGTACCGGCCCCTTGGACAGCGGCACCATGTGGTACAGCGGCATGTTCAGGGGAACATGTGGGGCACAGCACCATGTAGTACAGCGGCACCATGTGATACAGCGGCACCATTGGACAGCGGGGCCATGTGGTAACGGCACCATGTGTCAGCGGCCTGGGACAGCGGCACCATGTGGCGGGGGCCTGTGGACACGGCACCATGTGGAAGCGGCACCATGTGGTACAGCGGCACCATGTAGTACAGCGGCACCTGGTACAGCGGCACCAGTGGACACGGCACCATGTGGTACAGCGGCACCATGATACAGCAGCACCATTTTGGACAGCGGCACCAGGGCGCGGCACCATGTGAACAGCGGGGCCATGTGATACGCGGCACCATGTGGGAAAGGCACCATGTGGTACAGCGGCACCATGTGGTACAGCTGCACCATGTGTCCGGACCATTGGACAGCGGGGCCATTTAAAACCCCCTGTGGTACAGCGGCACCATGTGGTACAGCGGCACCATGTGGTACAGTGGCACTATGTGGCAGCGGCACCATGTGGTACAGCGGCACCATGTGGTCAGCGGCACTATTGTCAGCGGCACCATGGTACAGCGGCCCTATGTGGTACAGCGGCACCATGTGGTACAGCGGCCTTGGGGGCACCATGTGGTACAACAGCACCATGTAGTACAGCGGCACCATGTGATACAGCGGGGCCATGTGGTCAGCGGCACCATGTGGTACAGCGGCACAATGTGGGGGCACCATGGGTACAGCGGGGCAATGTGGCAGCGGGACCCCGTGGTCAGCGGCACCATGTGGTACAGCGGACCATTTTGGACAGCGGCACCATTTTGGACAGCGGCCCATTGGTACAGCGGCACTGTGGTGCGACAACATGTGGTACAGCAGCACCATGAGTACAGCGGACCATGTGATACAGCGGCACCATTTTGGACAGCGGCCCGTGGTACAGCGGCACCATGTGGTAGCGGCTGTGGGGCAGCGGCACCATTTTGGACAGCACCCCGTGGCACCCCCCTGTGGTCAGCGGCACCATGTGGCGCGGCACCATGGGTACAGCGGCACCATGTGGCAGCGGCACCATGTGGCAGCGGCACCATGTGGTACGCGGCACCATGTGGACAGCGGCACCATGTGATACAGCAGCACCATGTGGTACAGCGGCACCATGGTACAGCGGCACCATGTGATACAGCGGCACCAGGTCGGCACCATGTGGTAAGCGGCACCATGTGGCGCGGGACCATGTGGACAACTGCACCATGTGTCAGCGGCACCATGTGGTACAGCGGCACCATTGATACAGCGGGGCCCTTTTGGACAGCGGCACCATGTGGCAGCGGCACCATTTTGGACAGCGGACTATGTGGTACAGCGGCACCATGTGGTACAGGGGGCCATTTTGGACAGCGGCACTATGTGGTCCGGCACCATTTTGGACAGGCCCATGTGGCGCGGCACCATGTGGTACAGCGGCACTTGGTACAGCGACACCATTTTGGACAACAGCACCATGGGGGGAAAAGGTACAGCGGCACCATGGGGGAATTTTTCAGCGGCACAAATTTGGGAAGCGGCACCCTGGGCCGGCCAAGGGGTAAAACGGCACCATTGGACAGCGGCACCCAATTGGCAGGGGGCACCATGGTACAGCGGCACCATGTGGTACAGCGGACCATGTGTACAGCGGCACCATTTGGGTGTGGTACAGCGGGGACCATTGGTACAGCGGCACCATGTGATAAGCGGGACCATGTGGTACAGCGGCACCATGTGGTACAGGGCCCGGGGCACCATGTGTACAGCGGCACCTGTGGCAGGGCCCGGGAACCCCCGGGAAAATTTACCCCGGGGAATTTTTGCCAACCCTTTTAATTTTAATAAAATAAAAAATTAATTAAAACATTTACTAAACAAAATTTAAATAGACATGAAACGAAACCAACTGGCAAGTTATTTTTTAAGTCTAATGAATATTTTAACTGGCAAAAAATATTTTAAAAAAAAAAAGGGGGAGGAAGGAGGGATTATATTTGGTGTGGAAAGTAAACTTGGGAAAAATTAAGACCTAACGGGGGAAAATTAAGACCTAACTTAGGAAAGCTTAAGACCTAACTCTATTAACATCCGAATGTTGGTTCACATTCATTAGAATTTTTTTTTGGGGAAAATTGACACATATGTAACCTTGGGTATGTATATTGGGAAACGTTTCCCACACGTGGCCATCAGTCCAAGATTGGGGGGCTGATAACCCCCCCTCCTGTTCTTCACGTTTTCCTTTGTTTTGGGGCTGATGAAGCCACTGTGTGGCGAAACTTTTCCCCAATAAAGATACCCGTGTTGCATATGTGTCTAATTTAAAATCTCGTTCTCTGAACCATTCATTCACAGAATACTTATTCTCAAAAACCCAAAAAATTACACTACTGAAAATGTATAAATTATCACATTTTAACTTTTTTTTTCAATTTATACATGTTTTCCTAATAACATGTTCTTATAATATTAAACGGAATATTCGTAAAACAGTACATCACGATTTTTTTTGTTAAAGTTATAACCCCTATATATACTTCAGTTAATTTAACTCTGACATAATCCTTTCAAAAGATGTATACCATGCGGGCTGTATATAAACTTGTGGGAAAAACCAGGAAACATCGGAAAGTGAACGAGGTCGATGGGTGCCTCTGTTCAGTGGGGAAACCGCAGTCTCATGCTTTTACTAACCAGGTCAACCACTACTACTCCCTCCTCTCTCATTTGTACTATAATAATAATGATGATAATAATTTATTTCCTCATAATATACAGGTTTTTTTACAAAACTCATGACATTGACACACACTTGAAAAAAACCCTGGTTATGCAACACACACACACAAACATATATATATATATACATGTATATATATATATATATTTTTCGTAAACTGCTCTGACACCCGTCTCGTGTATGAGACTGAGGTTGTGCTGTCTTTATCAGCTCTGGACTGTGCAGGTGGCATCGGGCAGGGGTGCCTTCTTCACCCTATATGGTTCTATTCCCTCTCCATGCCATACGATTTAGGGCCATTTAAGGACCCCACAATAGTCATGGAGGATGTGATCATGAAACAAAACTTGTGAAAGACACAACAGGTGTGCCAGTGTCTTTTACAAGCTGGCACACAGTTTTCCATCTCTTACCCCCTACATGTTTCTGTGCCTCAGTTCGATCCTTAGTTCTCCCAGACTACTACTTTTTGGTTGGTTAAAATCTTTTAGTAACTTACATTTGTCATATGATCTCTTCTTGCCCTTTCACTATGCTTTGTAATTATCTTCACATTCTTGTCTTGGTCTCCTACTATTTAGTATTTCATATTCTGTAAACTATGTCAGTTATTCCTATATTAGTTGTATTGTATAGAGAACAACAAATGTCATTGTTAAATAACTGCTATTTGTTCTGGAATGATGAAATACACAATGCATTTTATCTCATGTATATGTTCTTCCTTTTTATTGTCTGTTTTAGGTTTTGTTTCTTTTGGCGCACTCAAAAACAACCGTTTTCTCTGTCTACAGTTTCAATAATTTGAAATTATATACAAACTCCTTTTAATTTATAGAGTAATATTTTCTCTAGTAGTAAATTTACTTGCTAGTACCACCTGTTGTATACTTATTTCAATTTTAAAGGAGTGAACGGTAAGCCAGTGGAAAGTCTCGGTCAGATGACAAACCAGTGTCGGGTCATCTTATGACTAAGACCCGAGTCAGTAAAACTCCTTTTTCTTGACGAATATTCCTAGCTTAACCAATGTGCTTCTATTTCTGTCTTTCTTTAGTGTTTTTTTTGTTGTTTTGCAGAACTGTCTTCATTTTATTAATCTTCTTCTAGACCTTTCTTTGCTTCTCAAAGATGTTGGTAACGTTTTCAGTAATGTTCTGTGCTAGCTGCTGCTTTGCTATTCTAGTTCTGCCTTGCTTACTTATTACTGCATAACTATTCTCTTTTTCCTTTACTCTTCCAAGCTTTTCATCTCTTATAACATCCTAATTTCTTAGCCAATCCCCGATCCATCTCTTCTCTTTTCTATATTACTGATATCAACTTGCTCTTCCAGTGTTTTCCTACATTTGTCTACTGAATCCTTCATTGCTTCTATTTTATTTGTTATCAGTCCTTCCTGCTTTACCTGGTTTGGTTCCAGTTTAGTCTCTTGTCCGTCCATCCATCCATTTTTGTGCTGGTGTGACAGGTTAGCTGATATTATAATAAAAACCAAGCGCTACACCCACAAGGCTCATACAGCGCTGCAAGGTAGCTAATAACCTCCACAAATGTAAACAAGGCCTACTGTACTTTACACTATTTTCCCATATAAGTACCTTTTCTTACACAAGTAGTTTTTTTATTCTTAATTTCTGCCCTCCGCGTTGGTACAGCACTCACATTCTGCTCACTGTACAACACATGCCCCCTTTCCCTTCTGGCTGTGATCACTAATGTTGTTTACCCATGCTCATCAACAAGCACGGATAGCACTGTCACGGCACTCGTCGATAGACACTTGTCCAGAGTCTGTACTCATATTTTGGTTACAGGTTGAGTCAACGTCACCACCCACTCTTTGTGAATATTTTTTCACCTATAAGGCGCACACACACACACCATACATAGGAGCTGTGAATCGACCCCTGCAAACACAATAAACATATAATATATATTGTCGTGCCGATTATAAAACTGGCCAATTAGAAAGAACTCATCTAAAATTAAGTCCTTTCTAAAATTTTTTATGTTTAAAGAATATTTTTTTATTTAGTTAATGTAAATTTAAATTTTTACCAAAAACTTTGAAAATTTCCTTTTCAAAAAAGGGGCCCTTATTTACCCTCCCAAATAAACTTTTAGATACGTTAACAATAATTTAAAATTTAAACAAAACACAAGTATATTTTTTCGTTAAGTTCAGAGGCGAAAATGATACACAAATTTCCTTTCTTATGGCAAGAAGAACGTTGCTATTTAAGCCAAAATCGAAAACACCTAATCGGCACGACATAAATATATATATATATATATATATATATATATATATATATATATATATATATTATAATTTAAAACCACGAACAAGTGGTATTTAATCAATCACAAACTGCGGCTAGCCGGGGTTCGAACCCGTGTTGTTTTAGCCCACCTCGTAAGAAAAGAGCAAAATTCACGATGCTCTAAACCACTGGACCATACAAACGTACAAACAATATGAGCCAAAAAAACATCACGGGTTCGATCCCCGGCTAGTCGCAGTTTGTTTTGATTAAATACCACTTGTTCCTGTTACCATAATATATGTACTGCTTGTGGAGGCTAGTACACCATGAAATTGGCGAGAACCACCCTCGTATGTCCTCGCAACATGAACAAGAATAGTTCGCTAGGCTGATGTTGTTTGTAGGATTGTATGATCCAGTGGTTTAGAGAGTCTGTTTCGCTCCCCCACAGGCGGGCTAAAAAAACCCGGTTCGATCCCCCGGCTAGACGCAGTTTGTTATTGATAGATATATATATATATATATATATATATATATATATATATATATATATATATATATATATAATAAATATATATATATATATATATATATATATATATATATATATATATATATATATATATGTCGTGGATTAGGTAAAATTGCGATTTTGGCTTAAATAGAACGCTCACCTTGCCATTATAAGACAAGTGAAAATTTGTGTATGCAATAATTTCGCCAAAATTTCTGAACCAACGAAAAAAATATTTCATTGTGTTTGTTTATTATTAAATTATTGTTAACGTATCTAAAATATATTTAGATGGGTTAGGCTAAATTAAATTGCGCTTGTTGTAATAAGGTTAGGTAGGTTTTCAAAGTTTTCTTGGTTCAAAATTATAAATTTTACATTAACATAAATGAAAAAATATATCTTTAAACGTATAAGAAAATTTTTTTTAGAAAGGACTTGAATTTAAATGAGTTTATGTTAGTAGACGCTCATTATTTGTTTGTCGCCCCTGCTTTTCCTTTTTCTCTTCGTCTACATTCCTCTTGTCTTCCTTCAGCTACCACCTCTATATGTTCATGTGACATCTCCCTTTCCCCTACCCCCTTGGGAAGTTCCCTGTCCATGTCTGTTCTATTCCCTACCTTGCGCGAAAGCCGCCTACCTACCGGCTTCTCGCTCTTTGACCCTTCCCCCCCATGTGATCACAGTATACACTGATGGTTCAAAGTCGTCTGACGGCGTCGGATTCGCAGCAGTGTTTCCGGACAACGTCGTGGGGGCATCTTTGCAATTACCAGTTTTACCTAATCGGCACGACAAAATATATATATATATATATATATATATATATATATATATATATATATATATATATATATATATATAATTACCTATTGTGTGTGTGTGTGTAATTACAAATAATAAACAAAGGTTTCTTCCTACTTAAACCCGGATAATAGACCAAACTTTTAAGTTTTTTTTAATGCCTCATAAATAAATTTAAACTTTTACAACGATTTTAAATTGTAAATTAAGTAAATTTCACCTAAAAAAAACCGCAGAGTGAGAATATTAATAAATGCCAAGAAGTGTGAGGTGGAAGCATTGTGAAGGTAAAGTGATAGTAGTAGTGATTGGTTTGGTGGTAGAAGCAAGTGTTGGTGACCATGAAGCTGTGGGAATCCCATCCTTAACCCACCACTACCACCCACTGCCTCCACCACTACCCCCCCCTGCCTCCACCACCCACCCCACTGCCTCCACCACTACCACCCCTGCCTCCACCACTACCACCCCTGCCTCCACCACTACCACCCACTGCCTTCACCACTACCACCCCCCTCCACCACTATCACCCACTGCCTTCACCACTACCACCCACTGCCTCCACCACTACCACCCACTGCCTCCACCACTACCACCCCTGCCTCCACCACTACCACCCACTGCCTCCACCACTACCACCCACTGCCTCCACCACTACCCCCCCTGCCTCCACCACTACCACCCACTGCCTCCACCACTACCACACACTGCCCCACCACTACCACACACTGCCTCCACCACTACCACCACTGCTTCCACCCACAGCGTCCCCACTACCACAAACTCTCCACCACTACAACACCACCCCCTGCCTCCAACTCCCACTGCCCCACCACTACCCCCTGTCAAACCAATACCACCCACTAAGTGTTGGTGACCAGAAGCTGTGGGAATCCCATCCTTAACCCACCACTACCACCCCTGCCTCCACCACTACCACCCTGCCCCCACCACTACCACCCCTGCCTCCACCACACCACCCACTGCCTCCACCACTACCACCCTGCCTCCACCACTACCACCCACTGCCTCCACCACTCCCCCATTCCTCCACCACTGCACCCTGCCTTCACCACTATCACCCACTGCCTCCACCACTACCCCCCCTGCCTCCACCACTACCCCCACTGCCTCCACCACTACCACCCACTGCCTTCACCACTACCACCCACTGCCTCACCACTACCACCCACTGCCTCCACCACCCACCCCTCCCTCCACCACTACCACCCCGCTCCACCACTCCACCCACCTCACCACACCACCCACTGCCTCCACCACTAACCCACTGCCTCCACCACTACCACCCCTGCCCCACCACTACCACCCACTGCCCCCCACCACTACCACCCACTGCCTCCACCACCCCACACTGCCTCCACCACTACCACCCACTGCCTCCACCACACCACCCTGCTTCCACCCACAGCGTCCACCCCCACCACAAACCTCCACCACTACAACTACCACCCCTGCCTCCACCACTACCACCCCTGTCTCCCCAATACCACCCACTGTCTAAACCACTACCACCCTGCCTCCACCTACCACTCTGCCTACACCACTACCCCCCCACCTCCACCACTACCACCCCTGCCTCCACCACTACCACCCACTGCATCCCCCTACCACCCCTGCATCCACCACTACCACCCACGTCTCCACCACTACCATTATCACCCACTGCCTCCACTACCATCCACTGTCTCCACCATACCACCCACTGTCCACCACTACCATCCACTGCGTCCTCCCTACTATCCACCATCCACTGCCTCCACCACTACCATCCACTGCCTCCACCACTACCATCCACTTCCTCCTCCACTACCATCCACTGCCTCCACCACTTCCACCCACTGCCTCCACCACTTCCACCCACTGCCTCCACCACTTCCACCCACTGCCTCCACCACTTCCACCACTGTCTCCACCACTACCACCCACTGTTTCCATCACCACCACCACCCACCCCACTACCACCTCACTCCCACACACACAAGGATCAAAACAAAACTTCTGATTATAGGGTTTCAACCACTAAGAAATAGACTGGCAGAACTGATATCTACATATGGAAACATGGAGAGCAAAACTGATGGGAGAAATAAAAAAAAAATTTGACCCAACATAATAAAGATGCGACATGAGTGCAGGCGGGGATGAACCAGCTCGGCTTGACCTGGTTTTCACCTCGCGTGACTCTAATTTCGAAGAAATGAAACACGAGCTACTACCACGAGGTAGCGACCGCACAAGAATAATAACAATAATAATAATAATAATATCTACAGGTACATGATACAACTTATACAGACCTAGGTGACATCAATGACATACTATATAGAAACCCCTGGTTATGCAAAGAATTTCGGGCATCTTAGGCTCATCTTGTCCTCCAGGATACGACCCACACCAGTCAGCTAACACCCAGGAACCTACTTACTGCTAGGTGAACAGGAACAGCAGGTGTAAGTCCACCGGTACTGGGGATCGAGCATGGGCACTCACTGTGTGATCTGAGTGCGCTACCAACCGAGCTACGGGCCACCGTGCTTGGCTCTGACTACTTGGTAGAAGTAAGAGTGAAAGGAAAAGGATGGACAAGTGATATACCAAGTTATTGAAGAACTGAAGAGGGAACAATGTAGGGACGAGATTTCTAAAAGTAATCCAGTGGGACGGGGAATGAGTCATACAACCCACAAGATGATGGAAGACTCACGGTCAAGTCACAGGAAGGTTCATACTTATCAGATGTTGTAAAGCAAAATACAGTGTCCTTGATTTAATTTTAGAACTTCAGTGAGGGATAAGAAGGAGAAAAAGAGTATGGAAAAGTATAGAACACAAAGGATGAGAGAGAATAAGGAAATGAGCAAAATAGCTACGAAATAGAAAATAGAAGGTCTGTTTGAGAATAACATAGCAGCCACGGCACTAATTTGCCATTTTTTAAATGCAGGACACATTTCCGTAAAATAAAATGAGCATGCCTCTTCAGAACACTTTCAATCAATAATATCTGATGCATTTTATTAACAAGATGAGCCTGTTTTAGTGTAGGCTTGGTAGGTGTAAATTCTGTCAATTTGCTAACACAGTTAATTAACTAGAGAATGCATCTTCTGGGAAGATTCAAACTTTTAATGTTGAAATGGATGTCTCAAAGGAAGTTTCACCTTGCTTTTGAGTTGTGTAAGTTTTAATTTGCGAACTTTTTTAAACAAGTTGGTTTTCATGAAATAACTGGAGAATGCATTTTCTGACTAGTTAAATAATAATAATAATAATAATAATAATAATAATAATAATATTTCTACAAGTACATGTACAAGGTATACAGTCCTAGCTAACATCAATGACATACTACTATAAAGAAAGCCGCTTATTACGCAGAGCATTTCCCGCAAATTAGGTTAGTTTTGTCCCAGGATGCGACCCACACCAGTCGACTAACACCCAGGTACCCATTTTACTGATGGGTGAACATTGGCCAGCAGGTGTCTTAAGGAAACACGTCCTAATGTTTCCAAGTGTACCGGGTATCGACCCCTGGACCTCAGCATGTGAGCCAAGTGCTAGTAATCGAGCTGCGGGACAGCTAATTGGCATTATTAGTTTTCTGGTAAGCTTTAAATCATCTATACTAATGTTTAACTGAATAAGAAACTTATGTCACAGTCTGTACTACTCCTTTTGAGTGCAATGGTGTAGAGGGGACTGAGTGCAATGGCGTAGAGAGGACTGAGTGCAATGGCGTAGAGAGGACTGAGTGCAATGGCGTAGACAGAACTAAGTGCAATGGCGTAATGAGGACTGAGTGCAATGGCGTAATAAGGACTGAGTGCAATGGCGTAGAGAGGACTGAGTGCAATGGCGTAGAGGGGACTGAGTGCAATGGCGTAGAGAGGACTGAGTGCAATGGCGTAGAGGGGACTGAGTGCAATGGCGTAGAGAGGACTGAGTGCAATGGCGTAGAGAGGACTGGAGTGCAATGGCGTAGAGAGGACTGAGTGCAATGGCGTAGAGAGGACTGAGTGCAATGGCGTAGAGAGGACTGAGTGCAATGGCGTAGAGAGGACTGAGTGCAATGGCGTAATGAGGACTGAGTGCAATGGCGTAATAAGGACTGAGGCAATGGCGTAGAGAGGACTGAGTGCAATGGCGTAGAGGGACTGAGTGCAATGGCGTAGAGAGGACTGAGTGCAATTGCATAGAGAGGACTGAGTGCAATGGCGTAGAGATGACTGATTGCAATGGCGTAGAGAGGACTGAGTGCAATGGCGTAGAGAGGACTGAGTGCAATGGCGTAGAGAGGACTGGAGTGCAATGGCGTAGAGAGGACTGAGTGCAATGGCGTAGAGAGGACTGAGTGCAATGGCGTAGAGAGGACTGAGTGCAATGGCGTAGAGAGGACTGAGTGCAATGGCGTAGAGAGGACTGGAGTGCAATGGCGTAGAGAGGACTGAGTGCAATGGCGTAGAGAGGACTGGAGTGCAATGGCGTAGAGAGACTGGAGTGCAATGGCTAGAGAGGACTGAGTGCATTGGCGTAGAGAGGACTGAGTGCAATGGCGTAGAGAGGACTGAGTGTAATGGCGTAGAGAGGACTGAGTAATGGCGTAGAGAGGACTGAGTGCAATGGCGTAGAGAGGACTGAGTGCAATGGCGTAGAGGACTGAGTGCAATGGCGTAGAGGGACAGAGATATCTTTCTCATTTAGTATGGTGGTAGAAATACCGACAATATGTTAGGAAAAGGACACAAATGCAACTAATGTGACATTTTATTATGGCAACGTTTCGCTCTCCAGGAGCTTTATCAAGCCGTTACAATGGCTCACATTAGCTGCACTTGTGGCCTTTTAACTAAGATATCTTTATCGGATAGCGCAGCGACTCAAACACATCTAGTTATTACTGTTATTATTATTATTATTATTATTATTATTATTATTATTATTATTATTAATAGGTCACAGGGGATAATAGTTTTTATGTGGAGGAGACCTTTAAAGCGAAGGTTAATAAGTAATATACGTATTTGCTAGGATGTTTAGAAGCTAGATTTACCATGGTAAGTAATATATTAATTTAAATAATCTTATTGAGGATGACTTGCATCTGGACATCTTAGGAAGCCTGAGGCTATTAAAATTCTTAACCTTTTCCTTTTATAAATTTACTGGAGCTATTCGTGTTTATAGGTTATGGGTTATTTTTAATATTTTCATCATGGGATATATACACACAGATGTGGATTTCTCTCAGCGCTTATATGCTGAGAGTTTATTTAATACTATTTTAGGGACTAAAATATTATTGGCTGATGATGAAAACGTTAGGTGTAACGTTAATGAGCCTAGTGTAGTGGAAAGTCGTACTGAAAAGTACGTACAGTAGATGGTTCACATTTGTCCTTGGTTAAGAGGACACAGTTTAGTATTCAAGCTTTATTTGTGCAAGTGGGACACTCCACGCCTCGACACAACATTAATGTCAACTCGTATATTTTCCCCAGAGATGACTAGCAACAACAAACACCAGGTCATTTTAACGTCTCCACACCCTACCCATCTATCTTACCTTGTGAGAATTTAATTTACCTGGATTTTTTGCATATTTCGCCTTGACATATTGTTTAAGATTATTTTCTGGTTTATGAGGAGAATACCAGTTTACTCTAGTCCTCGCCCGCTAGTGGCAGGTCACTGCCTAGTAACAATATACTGACTCCACTTTTATACAAATTTTCTGCACTGAAAATTATTTGCAGTGCATTATATATATATATATATATATATATATATATATATATATATATATATATATATAATATATATATGGGAAGTACAGTGTCTGCACTCTGAAGGAGGGGTGTTAATGTTGCAGTTTTATAACTGTAGTGTAAAGCACCCTCTGGCAAGACAGTGATGGAGTGAATGATGATGAAAGTTTTTTTTTTCGGGCCACCCTGCCTTGGTGGGAATCGGCCGATGTGTTAATAATAAATAAATATATATATATATATATATATATATATATATATATATATATATAATCAGTAAGTAAAGAGAGGTGAAGGTTTATAAACTAAAAAGGAGGCAGTTAGGGTAAGATATAAACAACTATTGGAGGATAGATGGGCTAGTGAGAGTGTAGGCAATGGGGTTGAAAATGTATGGGATAGATTTAAAAATGTAGTGTTAGAGTGTTCAGCAGAAGTTTGTGGTTACAGGCGAGTGGGTGGAGGGAAGAGGAGCGATTGGTGGAATGATGATGTAAAGAGGTAGTAAGGGAGAAAAGTTAGCATATGAGAGGTTTTTACAAAGTAGAAGTGATGCAAGGAGGGAAGAGTATATGGAGAGAAAAAGAGAGGTTAAAAGAGTGGTGAAGCAATGTAAAAGAGAGCAGATGAGAGAGTGGGTGAGATGTTATCAGCAAATTTTGTTGAAAATAAGAAAAAGTTTTGGAATGAGATTAATGTTGAGGAAGCCTAGAGAACAAATGGATTTGACAGTTAAAAATAGGAGAGGAGAGTTATTAAATGGAGAGTTAGAGTATCGGGAAGATGGAGAGAATATTTTGAGGAGTTGTTAAATGTTGATGAAGACAGGGAGCTGTGATTTCGTGTGTAGGGCAAGGAGGAATAACATCTTGTAGGAGTGTGGAAGAGCCAGTTGTGAGTGTAGGGAAGTTCGTGAGGCAGTGGGTAGAATGAAAGGGGTAAGGCAGCTGGGATTGATGGGATAAAGATAGAAATGTTAAAAGCAGGTGGGGATATAGTTTTGGAGTGGTTGGTGCTATTATTTAATAAATGTATGGAAAGGGTAAGGTACCTAGGATTGGCAGAGAGCGTGTATTGTTCCTTTGTATAAAGGCAAAGGGACAAAAGAGAGTGCAAAAATTATAGGGGAATAAGTCTGTTGAGTGTACCTGGTAAAGTATGGTAGAGTTATTATTGAAAGAATTAAGAGTAAGACAGAAAGTAGGATAGCAGATGAACAAGGGGCTTTAGGAAAGGTAGGGGTGTGTAGACCAAGTGTTTACAGTGAAACATATAGGTGAACAGTATTTGGATAAGGGTAAAGATGTTTTTGTGGCATTTATGGATTTGGAAAAGGCGTATGATAGGGTAGATAGGGAGGCAATGTGGCAGATGTTGCAGGTGTATGGAATAGGAGGAAGGTTACTGAAAGCAGTAAAGAGTTTTTATGAGGATAGTGAGGCTCAGGTTAGAGTGTGTAGGAGGGAAGGGGACTATTTCCCAGTAAAAGTGGGCCTTAGACAAGGATGTTGATGTCACCGTGGTTGTTCAATATATTTATAGATGGGGTTGTAAGAGAAGTGAATGCGAGGGTCTTGGCAAGAGGTGTTGGGCTAAAAGATAAAGAAGCAAATACAAAGTGGGAGTTGTCACAGTTGCTTTTTGCTGATGACACTGTGCTTTTGGGAGATTCTGAAGAGAAGTTGCAGAGGTTGGTGGATGAATTTGGTAGGGTGTGTAAAAGAAGAAAATTGAAAGTGAATATAGGAAAGAGTAAGGTGATGAGGATAACAAAAGAATAGGTGACGAAAGATTGGATATCAGATTGGAGGAGAGAGTATGGAGGAGGTGAATGTATTCAGATATTTGGGAGTGGACATGTCGGCGGATGGGTCTATGAAGGATGAGGTGAATCATAGAATTGATGAGGGGAAAATGGTTAGTGGAGCACTTCGGAGTCTGTGGAGACAAAAACCTTGTCCATGGAAGTAAAGAGGGAATGTATGAGAGTATAGTTATACCAACGCTCTTATATGGGTGTGAAGCATGGGTGATGAATGTTGCAACGAGGAGAAGGCTGGAGGCAGTGGAAATGTCATGTCTGAGGTCAATGTGTGGTGTGAATATAATGCAGAGAATTCGGAGTTTGGAAATTAGGAGGAGGTGTGGATTACCAAAACGATTGTCCAGAGAGCTGAGGGAGGGGTTGTTGAGGTGGTTTGGACATGTGAGAGAATGGAACGAGACAGAGTGACTTCGAGAGTGTATAAATCTGTAGTGGAGGAAGGCGGGGTAGGGGTCGGCCTAGGAAAGGGTGGAGGAGGGGGTAAAGGAAGTTTTGTGTGCGAGGGCTTGGACTTCCAGCAAGCATGTGTGAGCGTATTTGATAGGAGTGAATGGAGGCATATGGTTTTTAATACTTGACGTGCTGTTGGAGTGTGAGCAAAGTAACATTTATGAAGGCATTCAGGAAACCGGCAGGCCGGACTTGAGTTCTGGAGATGGGAAGTACAGTGCCGGCACTCTGAAGGAGGAGTGTTAATGTTGCAGTTTTATAACTGTAGTGTAAAGCACCCCTCTGGCAAGACAGTGATGGAGTGAATGATGATGAAAGTTTTTCTTTTCGGGCCACCCTGCCTTGGTGGGAATCGGCCGATGTGTTAATAAAAAAAAAATAAAAAATACATATATATATATATATATATATATATATATATATATATATATATATATATATATATATATATATATATGTATGTATGTATACACACACACAGAGGAGCTGTGACTCGACCCCTGCAACCACAACTAGGTGAGTACACACACGGAGGTACCACCTCTAGAACTTAACTGGGGACCCTCATCCTCAGAGAAGACAATAAACATACCTCGGGGAAAATTCAAGGTTCTCCCTGGAGCTGTATGAATTTTATTAATAGACAGAATACATTGACAGAAAAACACAAACATGAATACAATGGTATAATATATCAAAGATTATGAATCTCCTCCAGCTCCTCCCTATATATATATATATATATATAATTCTTATCTCCGTTTGGTGTACTAGCCTCCACAAGCAGTATATATATTATTGGTACCACGAACGAGTGGTATTGAATCAATAACAACACTGTGACTAGCCGACGATTCGAACCCATGTAGTTTTGGCCCTGCCCACACCACCGTATGTCCTCGGACCAAGAGTAACACACCTAGCTAGGCTGGGTGCTTGGTTCTTGAAGGATTGTGTGGTTCAGTGGGTTAAGGCGTCATGTGATTTTCGCTCACCACGAGGCAGGGACAAAATTACATGGGTTCGAATCCTCTGCTAGTCGCAGTGTTGTTATTGATTCAATACCATTCGTTCGTGGTCACAATAATATATATACTGCTTGTGGAGGCTAGTACACCAAACGGGGATATATATATATATATATATATATATATATATATTTACATCGGGCTTCTTCAGGGTACAACAGTGTGACCCAAAAGGATACTGTCACTATCACTCATTCAGTAACTGTCTTCCAAGATATGCGCAGACATCACAATTCAAATGACCAAACAACATTCTCATTTGGAGTGCAGACCTTTTACTGACCACCGCCAGGACTCAAGTCCGGCTAAGCAGTCTCCTTGTAAGGAACAACCTTCCTAATAACTCCTGGCAGAGCTGTTTACACTCAACTTGGCAAATTCCAATCAAAGACCACTTAAATGGCCACTTGAATATTTCCATCTCTGAACCCACTTACATTCAAAAGGAGTGTGAAGGAAATCATTTATTCTTAGTAACCACTTAAAGGTTCACATTTTACAAATATAAAAGTTTATTTACCCTTGCTTTTTAAGGGATAATTTCCCAAAGAGCAAGACTGAAAGGGAATAAATACATTTAGTGTATTAATACTAGAGTGGGTAGTGATTCGCCCGAATCCCTTCATAAAATGTCACGTTGCTAGCACTCCAGCAGCACATCAAATTATACATAATTCTTGCCTCCATTCACTCCAACCTAATACGACCACCCACGCATGCTGGATGCTCAAACCTTTTCCACTTAGAACGTCCTCATCCCCTCCCTCCGCTCTTTTATGGAACCTCCTCTGCACTTCCCTCCCTCCCTCCTTTCCAGTTGCACAACCCACCTTAATAACTCTTCATCCGCCCTTTGAATTATACTTATGTAAACCCCACCTAATTTATACGATCCGCATTCTTTGCAAAATATTCACACTAACATTACTCTTAAACGTGATATTGGGAAAACGTTTCGGTCTTTGACCTTGATCACTTCAGAAGTGATCAAGGTTCCAGGACGAAACGTTTTTAATAAATATGTCCTAGTGTTTGCTTAAGTATTTTTCTAAAAGACCTCCTTGAATATACTTCTTTCCACAGATGCCTCAACACAATACCTACTTTTTTCCCTCATCTATTCTAAGGTTCAGTGCGTCTTTCTTTGGCCCATCCGCAGACATGTCCACTCCCAGATATCTAAACACATTCACTTCCTCTATACTCCTTCCCTCCAATTTGATTTCTAGCACTTCATAACCTAAACTTTTTTGTTATTCTCATCATCTTGTTCTTCTCGATGTTCACTTTAATGTCCTGGTTTTTTTTTGTTTTTTTTTTACATACTCTCCTTCATTTCTGCACCAACCTCTGCAACTTCTCGTCAGAATCTCCCAAAAGAATTGTCTCATCGGCAAAGAACAACTGTGTTTATTCCTATTGTATCAGACTCATATTTCAGTCCTGTACCTCTCACTTCTGTTACAACCCCATCTGTAAATATATTATTGAACAATCATGGTGGCATCACACATCCCACTCTAAGATATGCTTTTACTAGAAAACAATCCCCCTCTCCCCCTACATATCCTAACTGAGCCTCATCTTCTGAATAAAAAAATCTTTACTGCTTTTGTATCTTTTCCATGCATTTGCATCATCTGTCACAATGCTCTTTATGCAGTTTCTAAATTCATAAATTGGATAAAGAGTTCCTTACTCTTATCTAAGTATTATTTTCTTATGTTTCAATGTAAACACTTTGTTTATATATCCCCTATTCCCTAAATTCTCTTGTTTGACTAAAAGCCTTACTGTCTGTCTAATCCCTAAATCTTGCAATAATAATTCTACCAACATTTACCTGGTATACTCAATTCCATTCCTTTTTTGGTCTCTTTTTCCCTTCTACAAAGGCATTATTCATGCTTTCTCCAAATCCTTAGATACCCTTCCCCTTTTCATGCAAATATTTAACCAATACATCAACCACTCCAAATTCGTTCTACACCTGCTTGTAGCATTTCAGTCTTAAGCCCGTCTGACTCAGCCGCTTGTCCCATTTCATTCTACCCTCTAGCTCATGAACTTTCCTCCATTCCTTTCTGGCTCTCCCTCACTCCTACCAGATCTTAATCCTCCCTTCATCATCAACATTAAACAAAAAATATTCCCTTCTTTTTTCCAGTCTCTCCGCCTCCCCATCTTACATTTCTTTTTTCTTTCTTAACTACCAAGTCCATTAGCTTCTGAAGTTTTCTCAACTTGTTAATTTCTCAACAAAACTGTTCCTTATGTTCAGCAAAATTTGATGAAAAAGTGACATCCATTCTCTCATTTGCCTTCCTTTGGTATTCTTTCATCACTCTTAAATTCTTTTTTCTTCTAAATATACTTTGGCTCTCACATATTATTTTTACATTGTAAACACCACTCATATACTCACTGTTTCTAGCTTAGCATCATAGTAACCTCATCATTTGACCAATTATTGTTTTTCCCATCTGCTCCCCACCTTCCTATACCCACAAGTTTCTGTTGTGCACTACAGCACTGCATTCATAAATCTACCTCCTTCCTGTTTTATTCTCCTTTACCTGTCCCTCTCTAACAGTTGCTTATATCTCATACTGTTTCTATCATTAGTATATTCATTTCTTTCTTACTTACCCTCTGACTTTTACTCTTACTGTAGCTGATACTATATAACGATGTGACATAGCAGTGATGCACATCCTATCAGTCTTTATGCACCAATACATATTCTAGCAAACTGAGGTCACTGAGCGCTAAATGTTACAATAAATTATAGCACAGTTATTTATCATAGGATACTAGCATCAAGCCATTTTTCTGGCTTCTAACAGTTTTGTCAGTAATAACTCTTCAATTTAGTGGGTCAGAACCAGTTACTTTCCCAATAGCACTTTTCACCTGGATTATAAGAAAATTACAACTGAGAACTCTACCGAATCAAAAATGACTCGAATTTTTGTCTCATTTACGCATTTTAACTTAAATTGTGTCCTTGGACAACTTACTATAAACCCTGTACTTAAAGTACTAGCAGTAATAAACTGTGCCATCTGGCACGTTACTGTACTGACGAGTACTCGGAAATACTAGAATAAGTAACGTGTGTATGTAGTGTGCGGCAGACTCCGCATAGTGAGTTCAGCAGCTTCCAAACCCCGACTATTAGAGTGCGTAGATGATGCTCTGAACGAGTCGCATCGAGAGTTAGACTCGAGACCTGAATCATGTGTCTCACGACACAGCCACAAAATGCTAACAATCACTAATTCTATATAACGCTCACCAACGAGTCTTACTTTACCACAAACTGAGTCTACATCACAAGAGCAGACAACAGAGTTCTCACAGAAAAGGTGTCTTGATTCCTCGAAGCTGAACAGAGAGAGAGAGAGAAAGAGAGAGAGAGAGATAGAGAGAGGGAGGGAGGGGGACTGGAACAGCTGCAGGCGTGAGGTGAGGTGAGCTCCTCGTTTGACACATCTCCCAGAATGCACCACAATTGGCAAACAAATGAATAAGTGTGTAGCTAAGCGGGACATCCAATGAAAACCTCGTATCTGCTAGAACAGAAAATGTAATGTGTAAAACATCTTACCTATCAATGTGTCTAAATATATAAGACAAATAATGATATGAAGCATATTTTCATTTTAGCTCTAACAAAAACAACATTTGCGATATATTAAATACAAAAAATGTACCTATATGTTTTCTGTATTATCTATACATAATTCAATTAGAGGCTCTCCACTGTTACTTCCCTTGACACTCCAAACTTACCTAATACGCCACATGCAACAGTTTCTCCCACTTTAGCATTCAAGTCTCCCACAATAATGATTTTTTCAATAAATAACAAAAAAGGCACAATACCGTGACTGGAACCACAAATAACCCGCACACAGAAGAGGGCTTACGACGACGTTTCGGTCCGACTTGGACCATTTCTTGTTCCCGTCCCTGTCTCCTGGACTCTATATATACTCCTCCCTCCCTTCCTCTTTGTGTTAGTGTGACTTTGTAAATGGTCCAAGTCGGACCGAAACGTCGTCGTAAGCTCCTCTCTTCTATGTGCGGGTTATTTGTTTATGATTTTTCAACTTAGTTTATAAACCCTAAACACTCACTTATCACCTCTTACAATCTCTCCTCGACACTGCTCTCGCTCCCAAGTGTATAGATACTGTAACCCATTTTTTCACATCCCACTCTTATTCTAATCCACATATTTTAATATAAACATAACTGAATAAGGCGCTACCCTGTCTTTGGCATTAGTTCTCTCGAAACATCCGATGTAATTAATTTACTCCTATCAGTGAAACTTTCCTTCTTCCCCTCACCTCTCCTAGCTTTGTTTCACTTGGTGCTACGACATCCAGGTTTGTTTCATTCATAACAATAACAATTAATTCTTTCTTATCTATATTACATTAATGAATTATAACATTTATTTATTTAACAGTATTTTATGTGAAAGATATTATGGTTTTGTTCACAGTTAACCCTCACACACACACACACACACACACACACCACAAAACACACACACACACACACACACACACAACCACAACACACACACACACACACACACACACACCACAAAACACACACACACACACACACACACACCACAAAACACACACACACAAAATACTGAGAGGAATTAACAAGGTGGATAGGGTCAGAATGCTTCAGAGATCTAACACAGCAACAAGGGGTCACAATTGGAAGTTGAAAACTCAGATGAGTCACAGGGATGTTAGGAAATATTTCTTCAGTCATAGAGTTGTCAGGAAGTGGAATAGTCTAGAGAGTGATGTAGTGGAGGCAGGATTCATACATAGCTTTAAGAAGAGGTATGATAAAGCTCATGGAGCAGGGAGAGTGGACCTAGTAGCGACCAATGAAGAGGCGGGGCCAGGAGCTATGAATCGACCCCTGCAACCACAATTAGGTGAGTACAATTAGGTGAATACACACACTGACACACACACACACACCACACACACACACACACGTCCTTGCAAGGTTGTACTTTCACCAGAGGTTAACGGTCGTCCTACTTTCTGACTCCCACCCATTCACTTTCTTCTTCTCTCTCTCTTCTTCTCTTCTCTCTTCTTCTTCTTCTTTCTTCTCTCTCTCTCTCTCTCTCTCTCCTGAGAACCCATAGGAGTGTCGGGCCCCAGGTGTGAGGAGCCTCCAGGTTTAGCGTAACAAAAGTAGTGTATAATTTTATTTTAAAAAATAATTTGGCATTCTATGTAATGCAAATGATAAAAATATAGAAGTAATGCACACACACACATACTGGGCCAGAAGCTGTGACTCGACCCCTGCAACCACAAATAGGTGAGTACACACACACACACACACACACACACACACACACACACGCACACGCCCCGATGGCATGGTGGCTAGCGCTCTTGCTTCACGCACGGAGGGCCCGGGTTCAATTCCCGGCGGGGCCGAAACATTTCGAAGTGTTTCGTTAACACACACACACACACACATACATACAACAGGCCTGAGAGAAATTGACAAGGTGGATAGGGTCAGACCGCTTCAGAGATCTGACACAGCAACAAGAGATCACAATTGGAGGAGAGTGGTAGAGCACCTGGAACGGAACAAGATTATAAATGACAACCAGCACGGATTCATGGAAGGCAAATCCTGTGTCACAAACCTTCTGGAGTTTTATGACAAGGTAACAGAAGACACGGGGGGGAAAAAAAAAGGGGGGGGGGGAGAGAGAGAAGAGAGAGAGAGAGAGAGAGAGAGAGAGAGAGAGAGAGAGAGAGAGAGAGAGAGAGAGAGAGAGAGAGAGAGAGAGAGAGAGAGGGGATTGACTGCATTTTCTTGGACTGCAAGGTCTTCGACACAGTTTCTCACAAGAGATTAGTGCAGAGGCTAGAGGATCAGGCACGTATAACAGGAAGGGCACTGCAATGGATCCGAGAATACCTGACAGGGAGGCAACAACGAGTCATGGTACGAGAGAGGTATCACAATGGGCGGCTGTGATGAGCGGTTCCCAGGGGTCAGTCCTAGGACCAGTGCTGTTTTTTGTATATGTGAATGACATGACGGAAGGATAGACTCGGAAGTGTCCCTGTTTGCAGATGTGAAGTTAATGAGAAGAATTAAATCAGATGAGGACCAGGCAGGACTACAAAGAGACTGGACAGGCTGGACACATGGTCCAGCAACTGGCTACTGAATTTAACCCCGCCAAATGCAAAGTCATGAAGATCGGGGAAAGCCAAAGAAGACCGCAGACAGAGTATAGACTAGGTGGCCAAAACTACAAACCTCACTTAAGGAGAAAGATCTTGGGGTGAGTATAATACCGAGCATGTCTCCGGAAGCACACATCAACCAGATAACTGCTGCAGCATATGGGCGCCTGGCAAACCTGAGAATAACGTTCCAATAACTCAGTAAGGAATCGTCCAAGGGACTGTACACCGTGTACGTCAGGCCCATACTGGAGTATGCAGCACCAGTTTGGAACCCACACCTGGCCAAGCACGTCAAACAATTAGATAAAGTGCAAAGGTTTGCAACAAGGCTAGTTCCAGAGCTAAGGGAATGTCCTACGAAGAAAGGTTATGGGAAATCGACCTGACGACATTGGAGGACAGGAGGGTTAGGGGAGACATGATAACGACATACAAAATATTGTGAGGAATAGATAAGGTGGACAGAGACAAGTTGTTCCAGAGATGAAACACAGAAACAAGGAGTCACAGTTGGAAGTTGAAGACTCAGATGAATCCCAGGGATGTTAGGAAGTATTTCTTTAGTCACAGAGTTGTCAGGAAGTGGAATAGTCTGGGAAGTGATACAGTGGAGGCAGGATCCATACATAGCTTTAAAAAGAGGTATGATAAAGCTCATGGAGCAGGAAGAGTGACCTAGTAGCAACCAGTGAATAGGCGTTGCCAGGAGCTGTAACTCGACCCCTGCAATCACAACTAGGTGAGTACAACTAGGTAAGTACACACACATGCAAGAGAAAAATACGAAGAGAGCAACAGAGCAATGGTAGACACACTAGCCGAGGTGGCGAGAAGAGCTCACATGGGTAGAGCAACGTTACTAGTTATGGGTTATTTCAATCACAAAGAGATTGACTAGGAAAACCTGGAGCCCCACGGGGTCCCGAAACATGGAGAGCCAAGATGATGGATGTGGTACTGGAAAACTTCATCAACATGTTAGAGGCACTACCAGTGAGAGGTGAGGATGAACCATCAAGACTGGACCTAGTATTTACCTTGGGTTTGGGTAGTTCAGACATCGAGGATATCACGTATGAAAGGCCCTTGGAACTAGTGATCATGTGGGTCTGTGCTTTAAATACATAGCTGAGCTACAATTGGAGAGGGTAGCAGGAATAGGATGGGAGAAGCCAAACTACAAAAGGGGGGACTACACAGGTATGAGGAACTTCCTGCAGGAGGTTCAGTGGGAAAGAGAACTGGCAGGAAAACCAGTAAATGAAATGATGGACTACGTGACAACAAAATGCAAGAAGGTTTGTTACCAATGGAAACAGAAATAATGGGAAGATCAGAACGAGTCCTTGGTTCACGCATAAGTAAAGGGAAGCAAAAAATAAGTGCACTAGAAAATGGAAAAGTACAGAAGACAAGGGATCCAGGAAAATAGAGATTAGCCAAAGAGCCAGAAACGAATATGCACAGATAAGAAGGGAGGCTCAGCAACAATTACGGAAATGACATAGCATGGAAAGTCAAGTCTGACCCGAAGCAGTTGTACAGCCACATCAGGAAAAAACAACAGTCAAGGAACATGTAATCAGGCTGAGGAAGGAAGGTGGGGAGTTCACAAAAAACGACCAACAAGTATGTGAGGAGCTTAACATGAGATTTAAAGAAGTATTTACAGTGGAGACAGGAAGAACTCCAGGAAGTCAGAATAGGGAGGTACACCAACAAGGGATACACCAACAAGTGCTGGATGAAATACACAACCAAGGAGGAGGTGAAGAAGCTATGTGAACTTGATGCCTCAAAGGTGTGGGACCGGACAACATCTCTCCGTGGGTCCTTAGAGAGGGAACAGAGATGCTGTATGTGCCACTAACAAAAATCTTCAACACATCTGTTGAACCTGGGCAACTATCTAAGGTATGGAAGATGGCAAATGTAGTCCCAATTTTTAAGAAAGGAGACAGACACGAGGCATTAAACAACAGACCTGTGTCACTGACGTGTATAGTATGCAAAGTCATGGAGAAGATCATCAGGAGGAGAGTGGTGGAGCACCTAGAAAGACACAAGCTTATAAACGACAACCAGCATGGTTTCAGGGAAGGAAAATCCTGAGTCACAAACCTACTGGACTTTTATGACAAGGTAACGGAAGACACGAGAGAGGGGTGGATAGACTGCATTTTCTAGGACTTCAAGAAGGCCTTCGACACAATTCCTCACAAGAGGTTAATGCAAAAGCTAGAGGGTCAGGCACACATAACAGGAAAGGCACTACAATGGAGAATATCTGACAGAGGCAACAATGAGTTATGGTACGTGACGATGTATCAGAGTGGGGGCCTGTGACGAGCGGAGTTCCACAGGGGTCAGTCCTAGGACCTGTACTGTTTTTGGTATATGTAACTGACATGACGGAAGGGATACACTCAGAAGTGTCCCTGTTTGCAGATGTGAAGTTAGTGAGGAGAATTAAATCGGATGAGGATAAGGCAGGAATACAAGCCTGGTCTAGCAACTGGCTCCTTAAATTTAATCCCACCAAATGCAAAGTCATGAAGATCGGGAAGGCCAAAGAAGACCGCAGACAGAGTATAGGATAGGTGGCCAAAGACTACAAACCTCACTCAAGGAGAAAGATCTTGGGGTGAGTATAATACCGAGCATGTCTCCAGAAGAACACATCAACCAGATATCTGCTGCAGCATATGGGCGCCTGGCAAACCTGAGAATAGCGTTCAGATACCTCAGTAAGGAGTCATTCAAAACTCTGTACACCATGTATGTCAGACTCATACTGGAGTATGCAGCACCAGTTTGGAATTCACATCTGGTCAAGCATGTGAAGAAATTACAGAAAGTGCAAAGGTTTGCAACAAGACTAGTCCCAGAGCTAAGGAGATTGTCCTACGAAGAAAGGTTAAGGGAAATCGGCCTGACGACACTGGAGGACAGGAGAGTTAGGGGAAACATGATAACGACATATAAAATACTGCGAGGAATTGACAAGGTGGACAAAGACAGGATGTTCCAGAGATGGGACACAGAAACATGGGGTCACAAATAGAAGTTGAAGACTCCGATGAGTCAAAGGGATGTTAGGAAGTATTTCTTCAGTCATAGAGTTGTCAGGAAGTGGAATAGCCTAGAAAGTGATGTAGTGGAGGCAGGAACCATACATAGTTTTAAGACGAAGTTTGATAAAGCTCATGGAACAGGAAGAGAGAGGACCTGGTAGCAATCAGTGAAAAGATGGGGCCAGGAGCTATGAATCGACCCCTGCAACCACAAATTAGGTGAGTACAAATAGGTAAGTACACACACAAAATGGGTGCTCAGAGGGGAAGTCGAAGGCTCAAGGGATCAGAGAAAGATGGCCCTGGTAAGGAAGAATGGATGGAAGAGCAATGTAAAAGGATGGAACAAGAGTGGAAGAGCAAACTAGACGAGGCTTAAGGTGAAAATGGAGAAGAGGGTGGAGGCAGAGAAAAAGAAATGGGAGTCACAAGCTGAAGCCACAGAAGCCAGGATACAGGCCCTAGAATATAAGGTAAATATGCTAAAGTGAGTTACAGAGCTATTGCCCAGAGGAGACATGGCAGGTACACCCCTACTGAACGAGGAGCCCAATGGAAATTAAGGAGACAAGAGTTACGCTAAGGCCCTATCAGTTAATCAAGCAGGGCCGAGGAATGAAGGGGAAGAGCTGTTGGGAGCAAGGATAGCAGTGAGGGGGAGAAGGTAGAGAAGGTGACAGGTACCATGCAGAGGCACGACCATGCCACCAAGAGTTACATTAAAAAATAAGGGAGACAATGGCCGTGTACAAAAGGCAATGTAAGGAGGAGAGGAAGAAGTGTTTATTCATTGGCTTCAGGAGAGTGAAGGGAGGACACACAATGAAAGATGCCAGAAAGAAAAACAGGAGACTGAAAACATCCAAAAAATAGGCAAGGAGGACATGACTGAGACAGTAAATTTTCAGAGAATAGGGGGTATTTGAAGGGGAGAAATTGGCCGGTCAAACTGATTTTAAAGTAGAAATGGTGTGGAACAGGATCCTGCAAGAGAAACCACAGCTGAAGAAATCATCAGCATACAAGAGTGTTCCAAGACCGCGACAGAACAAGAACAGAATGACAGCAGCTGAGGGAGAGGACACAAAAACAAAAGAGGCTAGGAAGAGACACAAGGGCAGAGTCAGCAGAGGACAACCACAGCAGGGCAAAGCAAAAAGCACAAGCACACACAACCATCCTCAGAACCCCACAGCCAAACACACTATCCCAACACAACCCACAATCCACACTTACAGCCTCCACCCCACACTATGCCGTAGAATCCCACAGCACACTGCCAAGTCCCCCACCCCCACAGACTCCACAGAACACAGTGTTGGAGAGGAAACTGAAGGTATACCTGGATACCTGGAGTATACCTGGAGAGAGTTCCAGGGGTCAACGCCCCTGCGGCCCGGTCTGTGACCAGGCCTCATGTTGAATCAGAGCCTGATCAACCAGGCTGTTACTGCTGGCCGCACGCAGTCCAACGTACGAACCACAGCCTGGCTGGTCAGGTACCGACTTTAGGTGCCTGTCCAGTGCCTGCTTGAAGACAGCCAGGGGTTTGTTGGTAATCCCCCTGATGTATGCTGGGAGGCAGTTGAACAGTCTTGGGCCCCTGACACTTATTGTGTTGTCTCTCAACGTGCTAGTGGCACCCCTGCTTTTCATTGGGGGGATGTTACATCGCCTGCCGAATCTTTTGCTTTCGTAGGGAGTGACTCTCGTGTGCAAGTTTGGTACTAATCCCTCGAGAATTTTCCACGTGTATATAATAATGTATCTCTCCCACCTGCGTTCTAGGGAGTACAGGTTTAGGAACTTCAAGCGTTCCCAGTAATTGAGGTGGTTTATCGCACTTATGCGTGCCGTGAAGGTTCTCTGCACATTTTCTAGGTCAGCAATTTCACCTGCCTTGAAAGGTGCCGTTAGTGTGCAGCAATATTCCAGCCTAGATAGAACAAGCGATCTGTAAAGTGTCAACATGGGCTTGGTATCCCTGGTTTTGAAGGTTCTCATTATCCATCCTGTCATTTTTCTAGCAGATGCGATTGCTACGGTGTTATGGTTCTTGAAGGTGAGATCCTCTGACATGATCACTCCCAGGTCTTTGACATTAGTTTTTCGCTCTATTGTGTGGTTGGAATTTGTTTTGTACTCCGATGAGATTTTAATTTCTTCACGTTTTCCATATCTGAGTAATTGAAATTTCTCATCATTGAACTTCATATTGTTTTCTGCAGCCCATTTAAAGATTTGGTTTATGTCTGCTTGGAGTCTTGCAGTGTCTTCAACGGTGGACACTGTCATACAGATTCGGGTGTCATCTGGAAAGGAAGACACGGCACTGTGGCTTACATCCCTGTCTATGTTCGATATGAGGATGAGGAACAGGATGGGAGCGAGTACTGTGCCTTGTGGAGCAGAGCTTTTCACTGTAGCCGCCTCAGACTTTACTTTGTTGACTACTACTCTTTGTGTTCTACTTGTTAGGAAATTATAGATCCATCTACCAACTTTTCCTGTTATTCCTTTATCACGCATTTTGTGTGCTATTACACCATGGTCACACTTGTCAAAGGCTTTTGCAAAGTCTGTGTATATAACATCTGCATTCTGTTTGTCTTCTAGAGCATCCAGAACCTTGTCGTAGTGGTCCAGTAGTTGGGACAGACAGGAGCGACCTGCTCTAAACCCATGCTGCCCTGGGTTGTGTAATTGATGGGTATCTAGATGAGTGGCGATCTTGCTTCTTAGAACCCTTTCAAAGATTTTTATGATATGGGACGTTAGCACTATTGGTCTGTAGTTCTTTGCTATTGCTTTACTGAGCCCCTTTGTGGAGTGGGGCTATGTCTGTTGTTTTTAGTAACTGCGGGACGACCCCAGTGTCCATGCTCCCTCTCCATAGGAAGTTAAAAGCACGTGATAGGGGCTTCTTGCAGTTCTTGATGAACACAGAGTTCCATGAGTCTGGGCCTGGAGCGGAGTGCATGGGCATGTCATTTATTGCCTTTTCGAAGTCGTTTGGCGTCAGGGTAATGTCAGATAGGCATGCGTCTGTCAAGTTCTGTGGCACTCTCATAAAAAAATCATTTAGGTCTTCGACTTTCAGTCTGGTTAGCGGCTCGCTAAAAACTGAGTCATACTGGGACTTTAGTAACTCACTTTAGTAACTTGTTGTCATCTGTGTAGGACCCATCCCGTTTAAGTAGGGGCCAATACTGGATGTTGTTCTCGACTTTGATTTGGCATAAGAAAAGAAATACTTTGGGTTTCTTTCAATTCCATTTATTGCTTTTAGTTCTTCCCGCGTTTCTTGATTCCTGTAAGATTCCTTTAGTTTTAATTCGATGTTTGCTATTTCTCTGACCAGTGTCTCTCTACGTATTTCAGATATATTGGCCTCTTGTAGTCGCTCCGTTATTTTCTGCCTTCGCCTGTATAGGGAGCGCCTCTCTCTTTCTAGTTTACATCTTCTTTTCCTTAAGGGAATTTGCCTTGAGCAAACCTCAAGTGCCACAGAGTTAATTTGTTCTAGACATAGGTTAGGATCCGTGATGCTTAGGCTATCTTCCCAGTTTATATCATTTAGGACTTGGTTTACTTGGTCCCATCTTATGTTTTTGTTATTTAAGTTGAATTTGGAGAAGGCTCCCTCGCTGCTGATCACATTTTGTCGATCTGGCGCTCCCCGCATACATGTCTGATCCTCTATTATGTTGTGATCTGAGTATATTGTTTTTGATATGATGACATTTCGTATCAGATCATCATTGTTGGTGAAGATGAGGTCCAGCGTATTCTCTAATCTTGTAGGCTCTACTATATGCTGGTTTAAGGTGAATTTGGTGCAGAGATTTAAAAGTTCATGTGTGTGCGAGTTTTCATCTGAGCTGCCTCCTGGTGTTATCTCTGCTACCACACTGTTTGCAATATTCCTCCATTTTAGGTGCCTTAGGTTGAAATCCCCCAGGAGCAAGATGTTGGGGGCAGGAGCTGGAAGATTTTCCAGACAGTGGTCAATTTTCAGAAGCTGTTCCTGGAATTGTTGGGACGTTGCATCCGGAGGCTTGTATACAACAACGATGACCAGGTTTTGATTCTCGATCTTTATTGCTAATACTTCAACTGCATCATTTGAGGCATTTAGTAGTTCTGAACATATAAGTGACTGTGATATACAGACCAACCCCCTTCCCCTTTTTGCCTGTTCACTCTGTCACACCTGTATAGGTTGTAGCCCGGGATCCATATTTCATTGTCCAAGTGATCTCTTATGTGGGTCTCTGTGAAAGCCGCAAACATAGCATTTGACTCTGTAAGCAGTCAACGTCAACGGATATAAGGTATGGAAAAATAAACACATAAGCAGTATAATGTGATCCTTTATTGGCAACGTTTCGCCCACGCAGTGGGTTTTACCTAGTCACAGACAGATCTACCTATAAAAAGAGTAACATGAGTATTTATAGGATTTAGTCAAGTGGAGAATGCGGGTCCTTAAAGTCACACAAGGTTTTAAACTATCACACTACTTTGAAGACTGTCACATGCAGCATTCTCCACCTGACCCAGCATTCTCCACCTGACTAAATCCTATAAATACTCATGTTACTCTTTTTCCAGGTAGATCTGTTGTGACTCGATAAAGCCCACTACGTGGGCGAAACGTTGTCAATAAAGGATCACATTATACTGCTTATGTGTTTATTTTTCCATTGTGTCGGTATTTTATGCCATTTATTTCCATCGGATATAAGGTATCTTGTTGTTTGTTGCTGGCTTTAGACCCTGTATATTTGCAAAGATGAATGTCGTTGGATTGGTGGTATGGGGAGAGTGTTGGAGTGGAGGCCATTGACTGTGATTCCACTCCAGAAATGATTGCAGTTGGTGTACGATTTCTGTCATTTCCTGCCAGCTTTTTTTCCTTCCTGGCACTAAAAAACCTCTCTCTCCGGAGTGGCTGTGGCTACCCAGGTTTTGCCATGGTCTGGATATTCTGTGTCGTCTTGTACCCTTTAGGTGGTATGCCTGGCAATATAAGTTATAGCACTGTCTTTCCTGAACTGATGAGTGGCACATTTCAGGGTGGAAAAGCTTACAGGACGGGAGGTTGCATTTTCCTGTGTTCATATGGGCACGGCATTTTCTGGGGTGATCATAATTGCATGTCCCATCTGATTTCCCAGATATTCCATGCCTGCAGATACCAAGTGCATAATATTCACATAGGCCTGGTTTCCGTTTGCCCTGGTTTTTTGTGACTGTGTTCCCCATTGTATTCCTTATTGGTGCGTGTGTTCCTGTCTCGTTTCTATCTTCGGCACTAGTGCTAACACTGGAGCCTTCATCCGTTTCTGGTAATTTAACTTCAGTATTTCCCGGGGCAATCCCATGTTTACTATCTACCGTGGTATTGCTAGTTTGTAACATTGGTTTTTGTGTGTCCTTGTCTACATCTGTTTCCCCACTGGAGCTCCTGTCCCCCTTCAGGTCACCATCATTTATTTCTCCATTCTTACAGTTACTGTCTACTAGGGCAACATCTGATGGAATAACAAATAAGTAGGAGTGACATGAAAAAATCAAAGAGGCATCACCAGACATCACAGATCTCACAGAAACCAAGCTCACAGGAATGACAACAGATGCCATCTTTCCAATGGGATATAAGATCCTGAGGAAAAACAGAGGGGGTGGAGTGCTACTGCTCATCAAAAACCAATGGGATTTTGATGAGCTGGAGAGAGGAGACAGAGAAGCAAGAGACTACATAATAGGAACACTTCAGTCTGGAAGTCCCAAGGTAGTAATTGCAGTGATGTATAACCCACCACAGAACAGCAGGAGGACAAGGCAAGAGTATGATGAGAGTAACGGAGTGATGGTTGACACACTGGCTGAAGTGACCAGAAGGGCTCTTGTGAGCAGGGCAAAGCTGCTGATTGTGGGTGACTTCAATCACAAAGAAATTGACTGGGAGAACTTGGAGCCACATGGGGGCTCAGAAACGTGGAGGGCTAAGATGATGGAGGTGGTACTGGGAAACCTCATGTACCAACACGTAAGGAACACTACCAGAGAGAGAAGAGGATGAACCAGCAAGATTGGACCTAGTATTCACCTTGAGCAGTGCAGATATTGAGGACATCACATATGAAAGGCCCCTCATGGCCAGTGACCACGTGGTTCTGAGCTTCGAATACATTGAGCTACAAGTGGAGAGGGAAGTAGGAAGGGCAGGATGAATGAAGCCAAACTACAAGAGAGGGAACTACACAGGCATGAAGAATTTCCTGCATGGGATTCAGTGGGACAAACAACTGGCAGGGAAGACAGTAAATGAGATGGTGGAATATGCGACAACAATATGCTAGGAAGCTGAGGAGAGGTTTGTACCGAAGGGTAACAGAAATAACGAGAAAGTCAGAATGACCCCTTGGTTCACTCAAAGGTGTAGAGAGGCCAAAACCAAGTGTGCTAGAGAATGGAATTAGCATAAAAGGCAAATAACCCAGGAGAATAAGGAGATCAGTCATAGAGCCAGAAATGAATATGCACAGGTAAGAAGGGAGGCCCAACGACAATACGAAAATGACATAGCAGTGAAAGCCAAATCTGACCCGAAACTGTTGTACAGCCACATCAGGAGGAAAACAACAGTCAAGGACCAGGTAATCAGGTTGAGGAAGGAAGGAGGGGAGATCACAAGAAATGACCGCGAAGTATGTGAGGAGCTCAACAAGAGATTCAAAGAAGTGTTCACAGAGGAGACAGAAGGGACTCCAGAAAGATAGAGAAGTGGGGTACACCATCACGTGTTGGACACAATACATACGACCGAGGAAGAAGTGAAGAGGCTGCTAAGCAAGCTAGATACCTCAAAGGCGATGGGGCTGGATAACACCTCTCCATGGGTTCTGAGAGAGCAGAGGTGCTATGTGTACCACTAACAACAATCTTCAACACATCTATTGAAACAGAGCGACTACCTGAGGTATGGAAGACAGCAAATGTAGTCCCATTTTTTAAAAAGGAGACAGACACAAAACATTAAACTATAGACCAGTGTCACTGACATGCATAGTATGCAAAATCATGGAGAAGATTATCAGGAGAAGAGTGGTGGAGCACCTAGAAAGGAATGAGCTTATCAACGACAGCCAGTACGGTTTCAGGGATGGGAAATCCTGTGTCACAAACCTACTGGAGTTCCATGACAGGATGACAGCAGTAAGACAAGAGAGGGGTGGGTAGATTGCGTTTTCTTGGCCTGTAAGAAGGCATTTGACACAGTTCTACACAAGAGATTAGTGCAAAGGCTGGAGAACCAGGCAGGGATAACAGGGAAGGCAGTGCAATGGATCAGGGAATACCTGTCGGGAAGACAACAGCGAGTCATGGCATGTGTCAAGGTGTCAGAATGGGCGCCTGTGACGAGCGGGGTTCCACAGGGGTCAGTCCTAGGACCGGTGCTGTTTCTGGAATATGTGAACGACATGACGGAAAGAATAGACTCAGAAGTGTCCCTGTTTGCAGATGATGTGAAGTTGATGAGAATTCAATCGGACGAGGACGAGGCAGAACTACAAAGAGATCTGGACAGGCTGCAGGCCTGGTCCAGAAACTGGCTCCTGGAGCTCAACCCCACCAAGTGCACCAGAAACTGGCTCCTGGAGCTCAACCCCACCAAGTGCAAAGTCATGAAGATTGGGGAAGGGCAAAGAAGACCCCAGACGGAGTACAGTCTAGGGGGCGAGACTAACCTCACTCAAGGAAAAAGATCTTGGGGTGAGTATAACACCGGGCACATCTCCTGAGGCGCACATCAACCAAATAACTGCTGCAGCATATGGGCGCATAGCAAACCTAAGAATACCATTTCGACATCTCAATAAGGAATCGTTCAGGACCCTGTACACCGTGTACGTTAGGGTAGATGGATCTATAATTTCCTAACAAGTAGAACACAAAGAGTAGTAGTCAACAGAGTAAAGTCTGAGGCGGCTACAGTGAAAAGCTCTGTTCCACAAGGCACAATACTCGCTCCCATCCTGTTCCTCATCCTCATATCGGACATAGACAGGGATATAAGCCACAGTGCCGTGTCTTCCTTTGCAGATGACACCCGAATCTGTATGACAGTGTCCACCGTTGAAGACACTGCAAGACTCCAAGTAGACATAAACCAAATCTTTAAATGGGCTGCAGAAAACAATATTAAGTTCAATGATGAGAAATTTCAATTACTCAGATATGGAAAACGTGAAGAAATTATAATTTCATCAGAGTATAAAACAAATTCCAACCACACAATAGAGCGAAAAACTAATGTCAAAGACCTGGGAGTGATCATGTCAGAGGATCTCACCTTCAAGACCCATAACACCGTAGCAATCGCATCTGCTAGAAAAATGACAGGATGGATAATAGAACCTTCTAAACCAGGGATACCAAGCCCATGTTGACACTTTTCAGGTCGCTTGTTCTATCTAGGCTGGAATATTGCTGCACACTAACTGCACCTTCCAAGGCAGGTGAAATTGCTGACCTAGAAAATGTGCAGAGAACCTTCACGGCACGCATAACTGCGATAAACCACCTCAATTACTGGGAACGATTGAAGTTCCTAAACCTATACTCCCTAGAACGCAGGCGGGAGAGATACATTATTATATACACGTGGAAAATCCTAAGAGGGATTAGTACCAAACTTGCACACGAGGTCACTCCCTACGAAAGCAAAAGACTCGGCAGGCGATGTAACATCCCCCCAATGAAAAGCAGGGTGCCACTAGCACGTTGAGAGACAACACAATAAGTGTCAGGGGCCCAAGACTGTTCAACTGCCTCCCAGCATACATCAGGGGGATTACCAACAAACCCCTGGCTGTCTTCAAGCAGGCACTGGACAGGCACCTAAAGTCGGTACCTGACCAGCCAGGCTGTGGTTCGTACGCTGGACTGCGTGCGACCAGCAGTAACAGCCTGGTTGATCAGGCTCTGATCCAACATGAGGCCTGGTCACAGACCGGGCCGCAGGGGCGTTGACCCCTGGAACTCTCTCCAGGTATACTCCAGGTATAACCCACACCTAACCAAGTTCGTAAGGAAATTAGAGAAAGTGCAAAGGTTTGCGACAAGACTAGTCCCGGAGCTAAGGGGCATGTCCTACGAGGAGAGGGTAAGGGAAATCGACCTGACGACACTTGAGGACAGGGGAGATAGTTGGGATATGATAACGACAAATAAAATAGGGGGAATATGATAACGACATATAAAATAGCCAAGTGCGTAAGGAAATTAGAGAAATTAGGGGAGATAGGGGGATATGATAGCGACATATAAAATACTGAGAGGAATCGACAAGGTGGACAGAAACAAGATGTTCCGGAGATGGGAGACAGCAACAAGAGGTCACAGTTGGAAGGTAAAGACTCAGATGAATCACAGGGATGTTAGGAAGTATTTCTTCAGTCACAGAGTTGTCAGGAAGTGGAATTGTCTAGGATGTAGTGGAGGCAGGATCCATACACAGCTTTAGGAAGTGGTATGATAAAGCTCATGGAGCAGGAAGAATGACCTAGTAGCGGCCAGTGAAGAGGCGGGACCAGGAGCTGTGACTCAACCCCTGCAAACACAACTAGGTGAGTACTAGGTTAGTACACACACACACGGGTCGATTCACAGCTCCTTGCCCCGCCTCTTCACTGACCGAGATAAAAAAAAAATATATATATATATATATATATATATATATATATATATATATATATATATATATATATATATATATATATATATCCTGAGGCAGATCTTTACTAAAGTACTTAACCTTACTCTAGAAGATGGGCAGTGGGACCAAGCTACACTCCCAGTCAGACTAGAAGGCATTGGTGTCCGCAAGTCATCTCAGATTGCTCTACCTGCTTTCCTGTCTTCATGCATTGCATCCAGAGGGCTTGTAGCAGCAATTCTCTCTGAACATCTTAGGGACACGATTGGA
>WNWK01017921.1:0-41236 GCA_009830355.1 Cherax destructor
ATTCCCCTTGCCCCTCCCTGCCCAGCTGACTGCCCACTTCACGAGGCATCTCGCGCATGCGTGTGAATTCGTTGGTTCCTTTCAGTTAATGTTAAGCCACCAGCAACACATGAATGATATCTATTCATATTGGAAAGTTTATCAATTACAACTTTCGGAAAATACCAATATTTTCCACAAATTATGTAATATCACAGTCACTAGCGAAATGGTTATGAGACAACTAGACCTACTGAAACAAATTGCCGGGTCCTGATGAGCTTTTTGCAAGGGTTCTTAATTAATGCAAAATGGAACTCTGTGAACCATTATCTAACATTTTTAATTTCTCTCTTCAAACAGGTGTAGTGTCTGATATGTAGAAGATGGCTAATGTAATTCCTATTTTTAAAGCAGGGGACAAGTCACTACCGTCAAATTACCACCCAATAAGCCTGACCTCAATTGTAGGCAAATTACTAGAGTCAATTATAGCTGATATTATTAGAAGCCATTTAGATAACCATAATTTGATTAATGATACTCAGCATGGATTCACGAGGGGTCGTTCCTGCCTATCAAATTTATTAACCTTCTTCAGCAAAGCTTTTGAGGCTGTTGATCACGATAAAGAATTCGATATTGTTTATTTAGACTTTAGTAAGGATTTTGATAGATTACCACACCAGAGACTGTTAAAGAAAGTGGCAGCTCATGGCATTGGGGAAAAGTGCTGTCATGGATCGAGTCATGGCTCACCAATAGGAAGCAGTGTGCATAAATGGGGTTAACCAATGGGGATCTGTAACAAGTGGTGTTCCACAGGGATCAGTCTTAGGCCCGTTGTTATTTATAATATATATCAATGACCTTGACGAGGGAATTACTAGTGGTATGAGCAAACTCGCCGATGACACGAAGATAGGTAGGATAATTGATTCAAACATAGATGTCATAGAACTTCAGGAAGATTTAGACAAACTTAATTCGTGGTCAGAAAAGTGGCAGATGCAGTTCAATGTAGATAAATGCAAGGTTCTGAAGCTCGGGAGTGTCCATAACCCAAGCACCTATAAGTTAAATAACGTAGAACTTAGCCATACAGATTGCGAGGACTTGGGGGGGATGGTAAGCAGCAACCTTAAACCAAGACAGCAATGCCTAAGCGTACGTAATAAGGCAAACAGATTACTGGGATTTATATCAAGAAGTGTTAGCAACTGAAGTCCAGAGGTTATATTACAGCTTTATACATCATTAGTAAGGCCTCACCTAGATTACGCAGCTCAGTTCTGGTCTCCATATTACAGAATAAGTAAGTTTATTCAGGTATGTACAAATACACTTACATACATTATCATACATAGCAGCATATGTGTAGAGAACCTAGGAAAACCCCAAAAAAGTCAGAGTGACATAAATTCGTTAGAAAACATTCAGCGAGAATGACTAAATTAATACATAGCATTAGAAATATTCATTATGAAGAAAGATTGAAGACCCTTAAATTACATTCACTTGTAAGACGTAGAATGAGGGAGACATGATCGAGGTATACAAGTGGAATGGGTATTAACAAAGGGGATATAAATAAGGTCTTGAGGATATCTTCCAAGAGAGAACCCACAATAATGGATTCAAGTTAGTTAAGTTTATATTTAGCAAGGATATAGGAAAGTATTGGTTTGGAAATAGGGTAGTTGATGAGTGGAACAGTCTGCCTAGTATGGTTATTGAAGCTAGACCTTGGGTAGTTTCAAATTTAGGTTGGGATAAATTCATGAGTGAGAGGGTTGGATTTGAGTGGGACTCGCACATGAGTAAATAGAATTATCAAAGCTATTTCTTGGGTTGAGCGAATATTCTGTTAGTGGGACGGATTGTGAAGGACCTGCCTAGTATGGGCCAACAAGCCTGCTGCAGTGTTCCTCCTTTCTTATGTTTGTGTGGGATAGGCTAGGATGGCCTAGGATAGTATGGGATTGGCTACAATAGCCTAGGATAGTGATACATTTGTTTCTTGATCAATTTATGGGGTAACTATTATATTTTAAAAATGTGGAATACTTTCCCTAACTTGTCATGATTGTGACCAAATCTACCCGAGTTCATTACCTTTGTAAATTGCTCAGCTATCAGAACTTTGAGGCCCAGTCCCTGGACCCATTATGTACCTCTGTAATATTTTGACTACCGCCCACAGGATGGGTATGGGGGTGCATAATAAAGATATTAAACTAACTATGGCGTGAATGAGCTAGTCAGTGCTTGGGCTGCTACATCTAGCTATGACAATCTTCCCAGTACCACACAAGCGAATTAAATGACAAATATGATGCTAGAGAACTTGTTTGTTTTATGCTCAGCAAGGAAGATGACTAACATTCCTTCACAAACTTTGAACTTGATGCAGAACTAAGGGCAACTCCACGTCGCCTGGTGAGGATGTATTACTTACAACATGCTCAGATTACTGTGTCGAGTACCAGGTAATCCCTTACTTGAATTATATAACGAGCTATGTAACTGGGGAGCTCCCTAAATCTTGGACCAACAGCCTCATCATTTCAATTCCTAAGTCCAATCAACAAAATGCATTTCGCCCAATATCTCTTACTAGCTGCTTGTGTAAAACATTCGAGAGGATGATTCTTAATTGTCTCATATACAGAATCAAAATTTTTTTGACTCCCCCCGGTTGCATGATTTCATACATGGAAGGAGTGTGCATCATTGCATAGCCACCTTTCTCACCCTGCACACTTACAGCTCATACACTACCTTCCTTGATCTTAAATCTGCTTTTGATGTAGCCAACCGACATGTAATCTAATTAATATTATAATCAAAGAAGCGCTAAACCACAAGGGGTGTAATCTAATGATTACATGAACTTGCCAGAATGGATGTTGGGGGATGGCTCTCAGCTGGATTAAAGGCTACCTATCCAACAGAAAGTCTTCTGTGTTGTTCCAAGGACATAGAAGTATAACTAAAAACTTTGAATTAGGAACCCCACAGGAGGTGTGCTCAGTCCCACTCTATTCAATATTCTAATTAATGCCTTACTTAATGCTATGCCTAGCCAGCCTCATCATTATATGATTAGTTTCGCTGATGATATAATGATTCACACCACCGATTCTCCAACACCCAAAACATCCTTAACCATGTACTAGCCTCGTGTCAGGACCTGGGTTGATAATCTTACTGATAAAACAAAAATACTCAATAGGCGTCCTCCTCGACAGAGAGGTACAGTTCGCCAGATTCAGTTGCATGATGGGTCTCTTCTAGAATATGTAAGCAGATACAGGTATCTAGGCTTTGAGGTCCCACTACCTGGATCTGTTGTAATGAGACTTTGTTGTCAATACAAAGAAAGGCTGAGATCACTTAGAGTTGTGGCAGGGTTTCACCCCAGGTATGGTGCTAATGTTAAAATTGTGAAAATGATGTATCTTGCTTATATTAGAGCATTGGTTGATTATGCTGCGCCACTACTTGCTCTTGTGTCTGACTGGAAGCTTGGAGGGTATGAAAAACTGCAGAACGAAGCAATGAGAATCATTTTAGGATGCCCTCGTACTGCCAAAATTTTAAATATGCAGAAAGAATTTGATATTCCAAGCATCAGAGATCGTGTTACTGAAAGAAATATTCTAATTGGGGCTAATATGCTCAGGCAAGCCCATTCAAACCCCTGCACTGAAGCTCTCCAAACTTTCCTCAGCACTGGCGAACATCCCTCCAGATGGATCGAAAAAACTGGAACTGACTTCTATGTCAAGTAAGGCAACAGCGACATTTCTCCGCTCCATGGAATATTACCCCATTCCAAACTACCATTCCTCCATTTCCCAAACTACTACTTTAATCACAACCAAAGTTCGCCTTGAAGCCAAACATGATGCCCTAAGCTTAGACCACTCATAACCCAGCAAAAGGCTGCAGTCAGGATGATAACAAATTCCCACTCTAGGCAGCATACTCCACCTATATTCAGAACCTTAAAACTACTCACCATAAAAATATTCATACCTATTCATGTGCCTTCTACATACATAAAACTCTACATGCTAATATTAACCCTGCGCTCAGAATTCTCCTCAACAACTTTAATAGGTCCCACGAACATGACACAAGACACAGATCACTATTTGACATACCCCGAGTCCATACTAACCAATGTAAAAATTCTATGCACATAAAGGGCCCCAAAATCGGGAATTCATTACCAGTAAATATCAAGTTAACCTTGTCCGAAAATCAATTCAAGACTCTTCTCAAAAGTCACCTACTCACCCTATACTAAATACTCATACTGTAACAAACTTCCAAACCCAATATTATTTTACTTAAGAAGATCTCATTTTGATATGTTCATCCTCCTTAACACTTGTTGCAATCTTATATCATCATATTGTCATTTAAAATCTTATAGTATCATCATTTTCTTAATTTGAAATAAAATATATACCTAGATGAAACTCTAAAACTATTTCTAGTATTGTTATTATACTAGTATAGCATCAACATACTGTAATTTGAAATAAATTCTACAACTAGATTAAACTCAACCAATTTCTCTTGTATTGTCTTTAAATAGTATGTATAACCATTTAATAATTTAAATAATATAGAACTAGAATAAACTCAATCAATTTCTTTAGCATTAAGTACTTAGTGAATAAGTCTCTAGAATAAACTGCCCCTAATGCCATGGCATGCCAGTGGCTCTCCTTGCATTACAGTTTTATAATTGTATTATATTTGTAACTACCAATAACATTGTACACTTGTAACATGCATTGAAATAAAAAATTATTATTATTATTATTATTATATTATTATTTAAGTCATACAGCCCACTTTCTCACAAATTATTTACGTTGATGGTTCTGTTCACCAATCCACTGGTGCAGCTGGTAGTCTGATGTTGTCATACAGAGTGATGGCTCTCTTAAAGAAATTGGAGCACACATCAATAACTGGGCCTCTACCCTTCAGACAGAACTGTTTGCCATACTCCTTGCACTCAAATGCATCCATGTATCTAAGGTTGACTAATTGTAACTGATTCTCTGTTATCCATAAATGCTCTCAACTCATTAAGTATAAATTGTGGCATGCTAGTGTCAGAAGCCAGACACAGGTATGGTAGGATTGTGGATAATAATAATAATAATATAATAATAATAATAATAATAATTGTGGAAAATATTGGTATTTTCCGAAAGTTGTAATTGATAAACTTGCCAATATGAACAGATATCCTTAATGTACCGCTGGTAGATTAATATCTATGTGGGTATAAGCCAAGAACCATCATACCAGCGGGGAGGAAGCGGGAAGAGGCTGGGCAGAGAGGCAGGCAGAGAGGGGAGTAGTCAGTGAAAACCCAGCCTAGTGACCGGATATCAGGTAATGGCTGAGGGAATGTGGAGATCACGCCAGCCAAACTGGACTTAATTACTTCCTTTCGTAATGTGGAGGTGTATCAACTCGGACGACGTGTATAAAGTAGGACAATCGGTCCAGGAGGCCCAGTAATAGGGCAGTAATTGTGAAATAGTGAATACCGCCGGCTAGGGATACTGGTTTAGGCCTACTTTGAATCCCCTGGAAACGACCATACGACAGGATAAAGTCATAAACCCTGATGCTGGGTGGTTTTCGTATTAGAAGAGACGGAAATATGTTCAATGAATATTGCGAAATGGTGAATATAGTGAACCAGAGTTGTAAATAATCAGGGGGTGATTGTACAGGGTGGGTCTGGCGTGGGTACGCCATACCCCGACCGCCATGTTGAATGTGGAGAAGATGAACTAACATTAACTCAACTCATCTACTCGAAATATAAGTATCGAGATGGTGAATGTGTATAAACTAGTGGGGCATCAAGCCAGGATATACATAGTGTGTAAAGTTGTACGTATAAACAGTAATAAGGTCGGAATAGTGAGAGGATCTGAATCGCTAACACGACCAACCACATGTTAACTAACGCCCGGTCTCGTGGGCGTATAAGAGTTCAAGGAAATTAATCTTCCTTGACTCGACGAGACAACCCTTACCATCGTGATCGAACAAGACCACAGGAGAACGTCAACAACGGTACTCCTCACCTAAAGCTAAGTACTCTCTGTTTTAACCTTCTATGTCGGCCGGCAAGATGGTTATAAATAGTAGATGTACCTTAGTTAGGTCAACGATCTACCGTGCACCGCTATGATGCTGTTAATTGGGTGAGTGATGGTCATGTTAACTTAACTGTGTGTTCTCTCCTTTTACTTCTACTTGATCAGTCCCTATTCCCCATACAGTCCACTTAAATTTAATCATACCATAATTATTAGTATTATCTACTCAGATTTATTTATACTGGTCCAGAGCGTATTGTGGTGAGAGTGAGAATATCGAAGGTACCCCTCGGGTGCGGCCAGGAGTGGGTAAAGTTCTCACCTACCTTAAGGGAATGACTGCAGTAAAATTATACTAGTCGGTCATCTCCCTGGGAGATTGTTTGTTGCAAGTGGCAATGTCCCAGATAGACAATCTCCCACAATTCCCCACAATAATAATATCTTTATTTACTATAAGTACATGTACATGGTATACAGGCCTAGCTGACATCAGTGACATACTACTATATAGAAAGTCCCTTGTTATGCTGAGCATTTCGGGCAGATTAGGTCAGTGTAAAGAAACACGCCCAATGTTTATGCCCATGCTGTGGATTCCATCTCACATTGGTCTTCAGATGCATGATAGAAATGATAAATTGGCTAAGTTTTATTCTTTCAAAGAGGGGGCAGATTACAATCTTGGCTTGTCAGTTAGCAGTTTGAGAACAATAATACGAAAAGAACTTCAACTGAATTTTATTGACTTAAGACTCAGGGAAACTGACACGAGTCAGTCCATCTATCATCATTCTATCATGCAGGAGACACATGTCTATGGTGCATCCAACAAAATAAACAGACTCTTGGATATCACTACTGCCCACCTCCGGCTGGGCTACAAGTGTCTTTGGCAGGTTAAATCACCACCACCAGATGTATTATTATTATTATAATCAAATAGAAGCGCTAAACCACAGGGGTCATACATTATTATTATAATCAAATAGAAGCGCTAAACCACAGGGGTCAGACAGCGCTGCAGGTTATTGCAGGATGCAGGGAGAATGGGTTTTAAGAGGGAGATGGATGATTAGTAGGGTATGGAGTGCAGCAGGACAGTGGATAGTGCAGGGATAGAGGGTAGCAAGAGATCGAGGTAGAAGGGACTGAGGGAGGTGCTAAAGGTATAATCTTCAGAGTTTGTGTAAGTCAGTCAGTTTCTGTCAAAAAGTCAATGAGAGAGTCATGTTTTAAGGAGGGTCCATCAGCAAGAAGAGAAGGTAAAGAAAGGGCCGCAGAGCGAAGACGCCGTTGGAAGTAAATTCTGCGCACTTGTTGATAAAGTGGACAGTCCAACAGAATATGTTGGACACTGGAACCTGACAATGCTCACAGAGAGGGGCAGGGAGCCTCTCCATGAGATACCCATGCGTAAGACGAGTGTGGCCAATGCGAAGACGGGAGAGTGTAGTCTCCCAACCTCGACATTGGTGACAAGAAGGCCAGAAACCTATACTCGGTTTAATAGAATGAAGTTTGTTATTTAGCAGGTCAGACCAGCGTTGTTGCCAACAGGTGCGGTAGCAATGACCACAAAATAGTCTGTAAAAGGAACATCTCTAAATGAAACTGGAAGGTCATGTACTGCTGACCGCGCAGCAGTGTCTGCCTGTTCATTGCCCTGTACATCAACATGACCAGGGACCCAACAAAAACAATATCTTTGTGCTTGCTAGAGATACCACGTAACCAAAGTTGGATACGAAGAACTAGGGGTGAGGTGTATCAATTTTACAGATAGTCTGTAAAGCACTAAGGAGTCTGAAACGACCACAAATTGTGATACAGGCATAGATGCAATACGGATAAGTGCCACAAGAATGGCATACAATTCAGCCGTAAATATGCTAGTGGAGGGTAATAGATGCCCTCCCACAATGCTGTCCGGAAACACTGCTGCGAATCCGACGCCGTCAGACGACTTTGAACCATCAGTGTATACTGTGATGGCATGGGAATGAGAGCGGAAGTGATCTAGAAAAAAAGAGTGAGAAGCCGCCGTAGGTAGGCGGACTTTCGCGCAAGGTAGAGGAATAGAACAGACATGGAAAGCAGGAACTTCCCAAGGGGGTAGGGGAAAGGGAGATGTCACATAAACATATAGAGGTGGTAGCTGAAGGGAAGACAAGAGTGAATGTAGACCAAGAGAAAAGGGACGAAGTAAGCAGGGGCGATGAACAAATACGGAGGTCATGAGAGCGAACATAATAGCGAATGCAATGTGCATCACGAAGATCGGACAAGGATGGAATGTTTGTTTCTACATAGAGGCTCTCAACCGGGGAAGAACGAAATGCACCAAGGCATAAGCGTAATCCCTGGTGATGGATGGGATTAAGGATGGAAAGAGTAGCAGAGGAGGCCGTCGAATATATCTGGTCAACATAATCGAGTTTTTATAAAATTAGGGCTGAATGTAGACGAAGGAGAGTTCTACGATCAGCCCCCCCATGAAAGATGTGCGAGGGTTTTAAGGAGGTTCAGCCGGCTGTGACAAGTTGCCTTAAGAGAGGTAATATGAGGTTTCCAGGACAATTGACGGTCAAACAGGAGGCCAAGAAACCTGACTGTATCACAAATACGTGAGCCATATAGGTACAATGGATGATCAAAGACCACTGAACGTCTAGTAAACGTAATTTGATGAGTTTTGCCACTAGAAAATTTAAACCCATGAGTGGTGGCCCAATCAGAAACCCGGTTGATGGTATGCTGGAGAAAAACTGCAATGAGGTGACAGTTAGCACCTGCACAAGCTATAGCAAAGTCATCCACATAGAGCGATGACCAAATATTGGATGGGAGAACAGATGCCAGATTATTTATAGCAAGGAGAAAGAGTGTTGTGCTCAGAACACAACCCTGGGGGACACCAGCTTGGACAAATTCCGAGGAAAGCTCATTACTAACCCAGACATGGAAATGTCTGTCAGTTAAGAAGGCCTTAAGGAAGAATGATAGGTTGCCTCGGAGGCCTAAGGAGTGGGTCTGGGCCAAGATATTAAATCTCCAAGTTGTGTCATAAGCCTTCTCAAGGTCAAAAAAGATGGCGATAACCGAGTGGTTATTAGCGAAGGCATTACGAATATATGCATCCAAGCTCAGTAAGGGGTCAATGGCAGAACACCCTTTACGAAAGCCATATTGACTAGGGAAGAGACTATTGTGCGTCTCTAAATACCACATCAAACGTCTATTAACTAGACGTTCCATCACCTTGCAAACTGCACTGGTAAGATCGATGGGGCGGTAGTGGGAAGTATCACGTCCTGTAGTACCCGGTTTGCGAAAAGGGAGAAGAACAGCAGACTTCCACAGCTAGGGAAGAACTCCTTGCGACCATATAAGATTATAGAGTCGTAAGAGGACAGTAAGAGCAAACTGATGTAAATGCTGTAGCATACGAATATGTATGCCATCTGGCCCAGCTGCCGATGATCGGCAAGCAGAGAGTGTTGCCTCCAGTTCTTGAAGGGTAAAAGGCACATTATAAGATTCTTCTCTAAGAGAAGAAAAATCTAAGGGTTTTAACTTGCTGGCAGACTTAGAAGAAAGGAACGAGAGGCATAGATGGAGCCCCTGAGAAATGCAGACCAGATGATTACCAATTTCAGTGGCAACGGCAAGAGGGTGTGCTATATCGACACCGGCAACCTGAAGAACAGGAGCCGGGTCGGGGGAGAATTTACCACTCAATTTCCGCACTTTCTTCCAGACTGCACTCATCGAGGAAGCCGAAGTAACAGTAGAAATGTAATTTCGCCAGCAAGTGCGTTTAGCGTCACGTATGACACGGCAAGCAATAGCTCTCTTCTGCTTAAAATCAAGGAGTCTCTCTGTGGTTCTGTTATACCGATACCTGCCCCATGCAGCGCGTTCGTTTCAAATGTACTGCCCGAGCACAAGCAGGAGACCACCAAGGCACGCACTTCTGAGAATGCTTGCCCGAGGTTTGGGGATAGAATGTGAAGCTGCTGTGAAGACGGAGGAAGAAAAGAGATGTAAAACCTCATCAATGGAGGACGAGGAAGGAACCTCATGAAAGGCAGTAAGATGTGCGTAAAGGTCCCATTTCGCCCGGTCAAATTGCCAGCATGGGCTACAAGGGGGTGGAAAATACGAAGGGGACTTAAGGATGATTGGGAAATAATCGCTGTCATGTAAGTCTGGGAGGACAGACCAGGTGAAGTCAAGGACAGTTGAGGAAGAGCTGATGGAGAGATCGATGCAGGAGAAAGAATGAGTTCGAGGATCAAAATGGGTAGGAGTACCCGCATTTAAAACATGGAGGGGAAGAGAAGCAAGAAATGCCTCCAACTGAATGCCACGGGAGTCACAGTGCGACCTTCCCCAGAGAAAAATGGTGTGCGTTAAAATCGCCAAGTAATAGGAGGGGTGGCGGCAAGGAAGAAACCAGAAAATCAACATCTGGGATAGACAATGCTCGCGAAGGGGAGAGATATAAAGAACAGTGTGTATACCACTTATTCAAGTGGATATGGGCTGCGGTGTATGTAGAGAAGAATGAACATAGAGCTGACGGTATGGAACACCAGTGCGTATAAGAAGAGCACTTTTGTTAAAGGTTCCATCGGATAAAGGATCCGATGAATACAACAAATCATAGCCTGAAAAGGGCCGAATAACAGAGGATTGCAATTTTCGTTCTTGCAAACAGACACCAACAGGGGAAAACTGGGAGAGCAACCCCTGAAGCTCACCCCGGTTACCCCTGAGGCCTTGGATATTCCATTGCAAATAAGCCATGATTTATGGAGAGAAAGACATGTCGAAGTTAGAGGTATCTATGGACTAGGGTTAGAAAAGTCCACATGTGGAGGCAGCGGAAGATCTGTAATCAAAGAAGGAGTGGGATGCTGTGAAGGAAGGAGGGGGGTAGACGGAGAAGAGAGAGGAGGAGGAACCAGAGGTGGAGCGGTGTCCATCAACAGTTCAGTCTCTGCAATAAATCCTGCAATAGCCTCCAGCATTTCAGGAGTCATAGATGCAGGATGTGGGACAACATTAGAGATGAAAGGAGGAGGAGTGTGAGCGACAATCTGGGAGACCATAGACGGTACAAAAGTAGAGAGCGTGGGGATGGAAGAGGAGACTGTCGAAGGGGCTTGGGAGGGGACAGGAGTGGAAGCGGCCTGGGGCGGGGCAGTCAAGGAAGGAACGTGGGAGGGGACAGGGGATGAAGACGTTGAACGAGGAGGATGAACCTCCACACACGTTACAGAACTAGTCGGAGGTGAAGAACCCGGCAATGGGGATGTTTTGCCGGACTTATGAGAAGATGGGTGCTAAGGTTTAGGTGAACGAGGGGATGTAGACACAGAACTGTGCGAGTAGAGGAAGGGGTGTGTATAGTATGATATGCCGAGGTAGGGACCTCGGAGCCAAGAACAGCAGAAGGATTCGAGACAGGGGTGACTGAGGATGGGGTGACCACAGAGGAAGTCAGGGAAGTTGGGACCCCACAAGTGGGGCGACGTTTAGCAATGCGAGAATAGGAAATACGGGGAAGTCTCCCTTGAAGGCGTAGATGCGAGACGGCCATAGCGTATGAGAAGCCTTCCACCTCTTTGAGACAACGGATTTCCCGCTCATTCAGGTAAACCTGACAACGGCAAGAGTACGATGGATGTGCCTCATGACAGTTAAGGCAAGAGGGAGATAAATTACAAGAAGGACTGGCATGATCGTCGGCACCACAGACTGGGCATTCGGCCATGGACCTGCAATATTACGCTGGATGACCAAAACGCCAGCAGTTTCTACACTGTTGCGGTGTAGGGGTCACCTTTCGAACTTGTAAACGTTGACCTGCAATGTAGACCGAAGGTGGAAGTTCACGGCTGTCAAATGTTAAACGATCTATATTGCAAGGATAATGTCTTCGCTTATTTTCAGGGAGGACAAAAGTGTCAACTTTAAGGATAGGGAGTTCTTGGAGCTCAAGCTGCTCCAAAATGTCAGAACCACATGTCTGGAAAATCCGTTGGACAATGGTGTGGGGTAAAATGACAGTACCACTACAAGAATTGAGAGAATGATGCTTGTCAATAGTGATAGGAATAGTATCTATGGTCGTAAGGAGGGAAAGATCGTGAGCTTGGCCAGCATTCTGGACCGTGATGATGCGAGTGCCGCTCTTGAGAGCATGAAATGAGATATCTTTACCTACATGGCGTAGGAGAGCTTTACCAATATACAGTGGTCCCTCGGTTTTTGCCGAAAATTCGTTCCAGAATGCTGCTCAAGTGCCATTACCGAACGAATTTACTTCCTTAAGAAATAATGTCACGTAGGTTAGTCTATTTCAGACCCCCAAAAATACACTTGCAACAACACTTACGAAAATACACTTACATAAATGTTCGAGTTTGGAGATGCACGAAAACCGAGGGACCACTGTACTATGATTGGAAAGATAGGTATTAGGAGAGGTCGGTCGTAGAGTAAAAAACTTTGTCCATTGAGTAGTGTGAAATAGAGCATTTAAGGGGAGTGAGTGACGAGCTGGTCGTTTCTGAGATGAATGAGCAGGAAGTGTCGAATTGTCATGTAAGGGTCTTGGTTGTTTGTATGAGGGACAGGAGGCGGTCCGACGTGTGACGGGCAGGCAATTCGAAAATTGCTGCACCATTGAGGGAGAAGCCAGAATCAAGCTCAGAGAAGAGCGAAGGTCAGACATATTGAAAGGGCCAGTCGGAACCCTGGTACCTGAAGCAGGTGACAAACCGGCACCAGCAAGAGGTACAGGGGTATTAGAGGTGTCCGAAGAGTTGTCAATTAACGAGGTAGGGTCAGAACTAGGTGGTATCAAGAAAGAGCCCGGGGGTAGGTTCACGGATTAGGGCATCCATGGTTAGGTTACTTCTTTCTTTTTGTTTTTAAGAAAAAAAAAAGAAAGAAAATAAAATAAAAAATAAAAAAAAGAATAAAAAAAGGGGGGAACGTGGAGGAATAGCTCCTAGGAGTAATGAAAGGGGCGTAAGTCCCCCTCTGTGCCGAAGAGAACCTCAACACCGCAAGTAGTGCAGATGCTGCATGGAACCTGTGCCATACCCTACCCTTCATGCCAGTAAACCAGAAATCCGGGATAGCAACCTCATATCCACCAAGCCACCTCGGCGGACAAAAGAGAGGGCGGCCGGATATCCACCACAAAGCATACCTCCTTCAACCACCACCCCCTGGAATCGGAAAGGCGGCCTCCAGAGATACACCCGTCGCCCGAAAGATACCCAAAGCCACCCCGGGAGACCAGAGAGGGATCGGGACATCCCCAGGCAATCCAGATTCCACGGCAAACTACACCACCGCCAAGAACCTCAACAGAATGGGATGGACCACGGTACCCTTCCCACTACCTAGGAACTACAATGCCTGTGGAGGGAAGCTCCCAGGGTAAAAATGGGAAGGAAATAAGGGAGGAAGGAGGAGGAGGAGGAGGAGGAGGAGGAAAGGGAAAAGGGAGGATGGGGAAAATGGGAAAAGGGAGGGGGGATTGGGGGGTAATTAGGTTCAGTCTGAGGAAGAAGACCAAGAGGTCCAATTTCTCAGACCGATAGCCTCTTTACCACAACAAGGAGCCCCCCTTAAAGAGGTTCATCCCTCCAGCGCTTAGAACCAATCTAGCAGAAAATAGTATTCACTGCACCAAAAAAGGAGAATTAGTGGGCAATATCTGCCAGAGTCATCCTCCCAGAGGGGACCTTTAGGCTTAGCATGCCATGTGCAAATAACATCAATATTAGAACTTTTTTTGTCAGAGGAAAGTCTCTCTCCCTGATAATAGTGTCATACATAGTGTTATAGTGTTTATCACAGTGGTACCATAGTATATACATAAGATACCATAATAAATGTAAGGTGAAAATTAAGGCTAATTTAGGCCTAAAGAGGCATGTTTCATGAGGTAAACAGTTGCCAACAGTCGCCAGGACCCTACCATGCAGGTCAGCTCATATTAATAATCTTCCAAACCTGCCAGTGTACCCGACCTATAATTTAGTGATACCATCCATCTAGTGACATCATCCAGAAACCTCTACAGTGTTGCCAAAGCTAATAACCATTAACAAATCAGTACTTATTGTGATGGAGTGACGTATACAGTTTGTGGTAATACACTAAACCTGTAGTTAGCAACGGTCGCAATATACAAAACGAAAATCAAATATACTCCAGTAATCTTTATCTTCAGAAGACACCGGCTGCTCCAACACGCAAGTTATACTTTTTGTATCAAACTGAACACATATTCCTCTGTAAAAAAAAATTTTCCAGTCATCCTTTTCATAGCTAGTCCAAAATCACCGACTGGATACGTCCAAAATAAGTGATCACTAATCTGGATTCATCTGGATTCGTCCAAGAAATAAGTGAACCAACGACCGGATTCAAACGGATTCGTTAAAAACAAAGGTATCCTTTCACAGGATTTATAAGCTGAAGGGGTTTTAAGCGCCCTCATCAAACACCCAAACAGCAACTACAACAAATAGATACAATACAAATAGACAGACCTACTCTTAAGGTGGTTATTAGTAAAAATATACAGTGATCCACTAACCGGAGTCGTCCGGATTCATCCAAGAAATAAGTGAACAAAGGACTGGATTCAAACTGATTCGTTGGAAATAAGCCAAATCGGAAGAACTGTTAAAGACAACTAAATACTTCGAGAAATCATAGGCTAGCTAGCTAAGAGAGTTGTCATGTGTTATAAGATGACCTGGATTGCTTGAAATCTCTGTGGCCAATGGTCCCATGGTATATGCAGGGATTTTAAACCAGTGACCACACTTGACAAACTCAAGAGAGATGCCTTTGGGTCTGCCCAAACGAGATACACCTGTATGAGGAAATTACATCTACAGTGGACCCTCGGTTTTCCTTCACCTCCAAACTCGAACAATTATGTAAGTGTATTTTCGTAAGTGCTTTTGTAAGTGTATTTTTGGGTTCTGATATGACTAATCTAATTTACATTTGTCCTTATGGGAACAAATTCGTTTGGTAACGGCACTCAAACAGCATTGTAGAAAGAATTTTCAACGAAAACCGAGGGTCCACTGTATTTTAAAAGACAAGAACAGCAATAAAAGATCCTTCTTAAAAGACATGTCAGCATGGTATGACAGCTGGGAAAATAAGATGGGTGGTTTGGATGGGCCTGTCTTGGACGACAGTGCTCCTGAGGGTACTAGTGTTGTCCTGGAGGACAGTGCTCCTGAGGGTGCTCATGTTGTCCTGGAGGACAGTGCTCCTGAGGGTAGTGTTCTCCTGGAGGACAGTGCTCCTGAGGGTGCTAGTGTCCTGGAGGACAGTGAACCAAAAGGAGACACTGGCCCTGGTGATGAAACAAGTAAAGACAATGCTATTCAATTCACAGAAGTACAAAATAGCAATACTGCTGGAGATGGAACAAAAGGGGATGATGCCTCACGGAATAGTGTCGACACATTACCAGCAAAACTTGGTAGAAGCACTGATGTCCATACAGGGGCGATAGATAGGAGGAAACAGAAAACAATGCACCAGCAGTGAACGTAGCTACAATGAATCCTAGCAAACAAAAATCCAATCTATGCAAATACTATGCCTTGGGTATCTGCAGGCACGGTATATTTGGTAAAACAGGTGGGACATGCACCTTTGACCATCTCAAAAATTGCTGCACCCACATGACAACAAGAGAGAGTAACTTTTCCTCCTGTAACTTGTTTCACCCAAAAATGTGTCACTCATCAATCCATGAAAGAAAATGCTACAATGCATACTGCCAGGCACATCATCTAAAGGGGACAAGAAGACACAGACCAGCAGAGAGACTATGGGAAGCAAAAAAGGGGAGCCACAACCCCTCCAGGGACAGTTTTTTTTTTAGGGCCAGGAGGGAAAAAAGACTGGCAAGAAATGACAATAATCCTACACCAACTGAAAACACTTCTGGGACAGAGGCACGGACATTGGCCTCCACCCCAGAACAACAGATATTAAAGCCAGCAAATAAAACCCCCCTAAATTCCACCAATACAATGACATTTGTCTTTGCAAACATACAGGGTCAAAGCCATCAAAAAACAAAATTCCTTACATCAAAGGACTGCTCACAGAGTCAAATGCAATGTTTGCAGCATTCACAGAGACCCACATAAAGGATCATTATGACAACAAAATATGGATCCCAGGTTATAACCTATTCAGATGCGACAGACTAAACAGGCAACAAGGGGAAATTGGCCTGTACGTCACTGAGTCACTCATCTGCTCAGAACTACTAAACACCTCAAATGATGTAGTTGAAGTTTTAGCAGTAAAGACTGAAAATCAAAACCTTGTCATTGTGGTGGTATACAAGCCTCAAGATGCAACTTCCCAGCAATTCCAGGAGCAGCTTTTGAAAATTGACCACTGTCTGGAAAATCTCCCAACTCCTGCCCCAAACATCTTACTACTAGGAGATTTTAACCTGAGACACCTAAATGGAGGAGTATAGCAAACAATGTTTTAGCACAGATCACACCAGGAGGCAGCTCAGATGAAAATTCACACACACATGAACTATTAAATCTCTGCACCAAATTCACTTTAAATCAGCAAATATTAGAGCCTACAGGACTAGAAAATACGCTGGACCTCATCTTCACTAACAATGACGATCTGATACATAATATAACCGTATCAAAGACAATACACTCAGATTACAACATAATAGATGTACAGACATGTATGCACAGGGCTCCTGACCAGCAAAATGTGATCAGCCATGAAGGTCTCTTCACAAAATTCAATTTTAATAACAAAAACATACAATGGGATCAAGTCAACCATGTCCTAAATGAAACAAGCTGGGAAGATATCCTAAACAACACAGATCCGAACATTTCCCTAGAAAAAATGAACTCTGTGGTTCTTGAGATCTGCTCAAGACACATTCCACTAAGAAAAAGAAAAAGATGTAAACTAGAAAGAGAGATGCTCCCTTACAGATGAAGGCGAAGAGTCACAGAGCTGCTGAGAGGGGCCAATATATCAGAAATATGAAGGGAGGCACTGGTCAATGAAATTGCAAAAACAATGGACCCCTGGAAATCGAACATTCTTCATTCCAGAATGCTGTTCAAGTGCTGTTACCAAACAAATTGATTCCCATAAGGAATGATGTAAATTAGATTAGTCCATTTCAGACCCCAAAAAATACACCTATAAAAGCACTTACAATAATAAACTTACATAAAAGGGTGAGTTGGAAGTGTTCAATTTCCGAGGGTCCACTGTATCGAACTTAAGCTAAAGGAATCTTACAGGAGACAAGAATCACAGGAAGAACTAAAAGCCATAAAGGAAATTGAAAAAAAAAAAAAATACTTCTCTTATGCTAAATCTAAGGGAAAAACAACATCCAGTATTGGGCCCCTACTTAGGCGGGATGGGACATGCACAGATGACAGCCAAGAAATGAGTAAGATATTAAAGTCCCAATATAACTCTGTGTTCAGTGAGCCACTGCCCAGACTAAGGGTCGACAATCCAAATGAATTCTTTATGAACGAAACCCAAAATTTGGTCATCTCAAAAATCTCGGATATTATCCTAACTCCACAAGACTTTGAAAAGGCAATAAATGACATGCCCATACAATCTGCCCCAGGCCCAGACTCATGGAGCTCCGTGTTCATCAAGAATTGCAAGAAGCCCCTATCACGCGCCTTCAGCATACTATGGAGAGGGAGCATGGACACAGGAGGATGAGTCTGCAAAGGAAGATTGGGCAGCAGAGCTCATGAAAAGGGAACATGAGTGGGGAAGGAAGCTAGAGGAGCTCAGCATGAAAATGGAGGAGAGGATAGCTGCAGAAAGCAAGATAATGGAGGAGAGAATAGCTGCAGAAAGCAGGAAGTGGGAGAAGCAAGTCACAACAGCAGAGGCTAAGATACAGAGATTAGAAGAGGAACTGAAAAATTTGAAACAGCCTAAAGAACCAAAAAGCAATGTGGACATGGTATCAGAAACTGCTACCTCAGTCACAAAGAAGAGGACTGTAGAGAACGGAGTGAAACTGTATGCAGAGGCCCTATCAGACCATCGTGGAGCCCGAGAAAAAGAGAGGATCACATCAGGAACAATCGAGGGGAGTGTAGTAAAAAGGAGAGCTAAGCTATACGTAGAAGCCCTAACAGACCATAGCAGTGCACAGGGAAAGTTAAGAAGGGAAAGCGACAGGCCACTGGGCCAAGGGATAACAGTGAAGAGATTGAAGAAAGGAAAGCTGCAATGGAGGCAACTAAATCGAATCAGGGGTTACATAGGGATAGGCAGTGGGAGAATGAAAGAGAGAGATCAGTCTTTGTTTATGGGCTCCAGGAAGCTGAAGGGGAAACTTACAAAGCAAGAAGACAAGGGGAGAAAAATGCGATTGAAAACATCATGAAAGCATTAGGAGAAGATGACATGACCCAGCTGGCAAATTTTCCGGCCAGTCAAAGTGATTTTCAAAGCAGAATTGACTCGAAACAGGATCCTGCAGGAGAAAGCAAGACTAAGGGATATGTCAGAGTACCGGAGGGTGTATCTCGACCGCGACAGAACACGGGAAGAAAGACAGAAACTGAAAGAGAGGGCACAAAGACAAAAGGAGGAAAGAGATATGGACAGGAGAACCCAGACTCAGGAGGAAGCTCTAATACAACCACCTTCAGATGTCCCCCAACCTGGACAACCCCAATGCAACCAAACAATCTAACCCAAAACACACATGCCATACCCAATGATTCCACCCACCTCATTACAAACTCCACCTTCACACCAACCACCCATAGTTCCCCATCAGATCTCCCATTTTCCCAACCCCAACGTACCCCCCAGACTACGGTTTTAGAAAAGAAGTTGAAGGTTTGGTATACAAATGCAGATGGTATAACAAATAAATGTGAGGAGTGGCATGAAAGAATAAAGGAGACATCCCCAGACATAATAGCACTCACAGAAATGAAACTCACCAGGATGATAACAGATGCAATCTTTCCACCCGGATATCAAATCCTCAGGAAAGATAGAGGGAGCAGAGGGGGAGGAGGAGTTGCACTGCTCATTAAGAACAGGTGGGGATTTGAGGAAGTGGAAGGAATGGATGGAATGGGCGAAAGGGACTACATAGTAGGAACAATTCAGTCTGAGGGTCATAAGGAGGTAATTGTTGTAATGTACAACCCACCACAGAACTGCAGGAGGCCAAGAGAAGAACACGATGAGAGCAACAGAGCAATGATAGACACACTAGCCGAGGTAGCCAGAAGAGCTCACATGGGGAGAGCAAAGTTACTAGTTATGGGTGATTTCAATCACAAGGAGATTGATTGGGAAAACCTGGAGCCCCACAGGGGTCCTGAATCATGGAGAGCCAATGTAGTGGTTGTAGGTTATTGAAAAGCTGAGTAACCATAACAATGTACTCTCCAAGGCTGCTCCATAACAACAACAACAATAACAAAACAATTATAAATGACTGAACCAAACAAACAGTATTCAATCCTCCTACTGCTCCCAACCCCTTACATTCCTCCTTTCCTAAATTACATTATATCATCCAACTTATAAATCCAACCTATCTGGAGGTTTGACAACTCTGCTGGAACGCCGGAGAATTGGAGGGTTTGCGCTGTCCTGAGGTGCCTCCTCTTCTCTCACCCGGCTGGTTCCCTTAGCAAACCTCCCAGGAGGTTCTTCCTGTATGCTAACCTGCTCTTTAAGTTTATTACCATTATTGTCTGTTGTGGCCAGTTCCTCTAAATCACTCCTTACAATTTCTGGTACTGTTGGAATCAGTGGTTGCTCTCCACTCCTAAACCTTGGCATGAGCTGATCTATATGCCTTTTCCATATCATGTTACCAAACCCTCTAATTAACACTTTGTAATTCCTAACCCCTAATACCTCCACAATTTTTCCTTCTACCCAAGGGTCACCTTTCCCAAAATTCCTTGCATACACAGCATCATCAACCTTAAAATGCTTCACCACTCCTTGAAAGTCACCAGCAGGCATGTTAGACAATGAAGTGTCCTCTTTAACATGACATTTGACAGCCGATACAGGGACTTTGAAAGTCCTATGAAACCTCATTTCTGCTGGTGTCTTATTAGTGGAGGAATGAACAGTTTTCCTATGGTTATATAAGAACCTACATAATCTGGTATTGAGAGATCCTTTTGTAAACTTGTGTAACCCTTCCTTCAATGTCCGTACCGCTCTCTCTGCCAGACCATTTGATGATGGATGGTATGGGGCTGGAGTAATATGTTCAATACTATTCTTACTAAAAAAAGCTTCCAGTTCTTGGGATACAAAGTAAGCAGCATTATCTGACACAACTATGTCTGGTAACCCAAAATTACAAAAGGATTTCCTCAGTAACTCAGTAGTCACTGTGGATGTCATAGAACTAGTGACTTGCACATCTAAGAATTTTGAAAAAGAATCCACAATTACCAAAAATATTTGCCCTCAACTGGACCTGCATAGTCTATATGCACTCTAGACCATGGTTTCCCAGTGCTGGGCCAAGATAGGACAGGAGATGAAATTGGCTTAAAATTCTGAAAACAAATGGGACAACTCTTTGTCACTTCTGCAATATCTTGGTCCATCTTTGGCCACCAGACCCACTGCCTAGCTTCTGCTTTCATAGCATTGATACCATTATGACCTATATGCAGATGCTCCAATACCTTACATCTCAACTTTACTGGCACCACCACTCTGTTCTTATACAATAATACATCATCATGAACAGTCAGATCTGATTTGACTGAATTATAGTCAGATAAAAATACATTATTTTTACCCCAACCATATTTAACATTATTTACTACTTGGGATAATACAGCATCTATCCCAGTTTCCTCTTTGATTTTGTCAAATGATAAATGTTGGAAATCGATGGACTCGACTAATCTTATATATTCTGAAGGTGTACCTGACTCTAAGCTGTGATCTTCAATAGGTAATCTACTAAATGCATCTGCAATAACATTTTCCTTGCCAGCCTTAAATGACAACTCATAATCATACTGAGCTAATAACAGAGCCCAATGCTGAATTCTGGCATTTGCATTTACTGGAATATGTTTTCCTTTTCCAAACAACCCTAGCAATGGTTTATGATCTGTGCGAGCAACAAACTTTCTCCCTAGCAAAAAATATCTGAATTTCTTAACAGCCAAGATGATGGATGTGGTACTGGAAAACCTCATGCATCAACATGTTAGAGACACTACCAGAGAGAGAGAGGTGGGGATGATCCAGCAAGACTGGACCTAGTATTCACCTTGAGTAGTTCGGACATCGAGGATATCACGTATGAAAGGCCCCTTGGAGCTAGTGATCATTTGGTTCTGTGTTTTGATTATATAGTTTAGCTACAAGTGGAGAGGGGAGCAGGAATAGGATGGGAGAAACGAAACTACAAAAGGGGGGAGACTACACAGGCATGAGGAACTTCCTACAAGACGTTCAGTGGGAGAGAGAATTGGCAGGAAAACCAGTAAAAGAAATGATGGAATATGTGATAACCAAATGCAAAGAGGCAGAGGAGAGGTTTGTCCCCAAGGAAAACAGAAGTAATGGGAAGACCAGAACGAGTCCTTGGTTCACCCAGAGGTGTAGGGAGGCAAAAACTATGTGTAATAGAGAATGGAAAAAGTACAAAAGACAAAAGACCCAGGAAAATAAAGAGATTAGCCGAAGAGCCAGAAACGAATATGCATAGGTAAGAAGGGAGGCTCAGCGACAATATGAAAATGATATAGCATCAAAAGTCAAGTCTGACCCGAAGCTGTTGTATAGCCACATCAGGAGGAAAACAACAGTCAAGGACCAGGTAATCAGGCTGAGGAAGACAGGTGGGGAGTTCACAAAAAACGACCAAGAGGTATGTGACGAGCTCAACATGAGATTTTAAGAAGTATTTACAGAGGAGACAGGAAGGACTTCAGGAATTAAGAATAGGGAGGTATACCAACAAGTGCTGGATGAAATACACACAACCGAGAAGGAGGTGAAGAAGCTACTATGTAAACTCGATACCTCAAAAGCGGTGGGACCGGACAACATTTCTCCGTGGGTCCTTAGAGAGGGAGCAGAGATGTTGTGTGTGCCACTAACACAAATCTTCAACACATCCATTGAAACTGGGCAACTACCTGAGGCGTGGAAGATGGCAAATGTAGTCCCAATTTTTAAGAAAGGAGACAGACACAAGGCATTAAACTACAGACCTGTGTCACTGATGTGTATAGTATGCAAAGTCATGGAGAAGATCATCAGGAGGAGAGTGGTGGAGCACCTAGAAAGACACAAACTTATAAACGACAACCAGCACAGTTTCAGGGAAGGAAAAGGAAAATCCTGTGTCACAAACCTACTGGAGTTTTATGACAAAGTAACAGAAGTAAAACACGAGAGAGAGGGGTGGATAGACTGCATTTTCTTGGACTGCAAGAAGGCGTTCGACACAGTTCCTCACAAGAGGTTAATGCAAAAGCTAGAGGATCAGGCACACGTAACAGGAAAGGCACTGCAATGGATCAGAGAATATCTGACAGGGAGGGAACAACGAGTCATGGTACGTGACGAGGTGTCAGAGTGGGCACCTGTGACGAGTGGGGTTCCACAAGGGTCAGTCCTAGGACCTGTACTGTTTTTGGTATATGTGAATGACATAACGGAAGGGATAGACTCAGAAGTGTCCCTGTTTGCAGATGATGTGAAGTTAATGAGAAGAATTAAATCAGTCAAGGATCAGGCAGGACTACAAAGAGACCTGGACAGGCTACAAGCCTGGTCCAGTAACTGGCTCCTTGAATTTAACCCTGCCAAATGTAAAGTCATGAAGATCGGGGAAGGGCAAAGAAGACCGCAGACAGAGTATAGTCTAGGTGGCCAAAGACTGCAAACCTCACTCAAGGAAAAAGATCTTGGGGTGAGTGTAATACCGAACACATGTCCTGAGGCACACATCAATCAAATAACTGCTGCAGCAGACGGGCGGCTGGCAAACCTAAGAATAGCGTTCCAATACCTCACTAAGGAATCATTCAAGACTCTGTACACAATATACGTCAGGCCCATACTGGAGTACGCAGCACCAGTTTGGAACCCACACCTGGTCAAGGACATCAAGAAATTAGAGAAAGTGCAAAGGTTTGCAACAAGACTAGTCCCAGAGCTAAGGGGATTGTCCTACGAAGAAAGGTTAAGGGAAATCGGCCTGACGACACTAGAGGACAGGAGGGTTAGGGAAGACATGATAACGACATATAAAATACTGCGAGGAATAGATAAGGTGGACAGAGACAAGATGTTCCAGAGAGGGTACACAGAAACAAGGGGTCACAATTGGAAGTTGAAGACTCCTATGAGTCAAAGGGATGTTAGGAAGTATTTCTTCAGTCATAGAGTTGTCAGGAAGTGGAATAGCCTAGAAAGCGATGTAGTGGAGGCAGGAACCATATATAGTTTTAAGACGAGGTTTGATAAAGCTCATGGAGCAGGGAGAGAGAGGACCTAGTAGCAATCAGTGAAGAGGCGGGGCCAGGAGCTATGACTCGACCCCTGCAACCACAAATAGGTGAGTACACACACTAAAAACAACAGACATAGCCCAACTCCACAAAGGTAGCAGTAAAGCAATTGCAAAGAACTACAGACCGATAGCACTAACATCACATATCATAAAAATCTTTGAAAGGGTTCTAAGAAGCAAGATTGCTAACCACCTACATACCCATCAACTACACAACCCAGGGCAACACGGGTTTAGAGCAGGTCGCTCCTGCCTGTCCCAGCTACTGGACCACTATGATAAGGTCCTGGATGCTGTTGAGGATAAACAAAATACAGACGGAGTATACACAGACTTTGCAAAAGCTTTCGACAAGTGTGACCATGGTGTAAGAGCACACAAAATGTGTAATAAAGGAATAACAGGAAAAGTTGATAGATGGATCTATAACTTCCTGACAAATGGAACACAAAGAGTAATAGTAAACAGAGTAAAATCCCAGGCAATGGGAGCAATTGCTCCCATTCTATTCCTCATCCTCATTTCTGACATAGACAGAGATGTAAGTCATAGCTCCGCGTCTTCCTTTGCGGATGACACCCGGATTGCCATGGCAGTGACCTCCATCAAAGATACCGCAAGACTCCAAGCAGACATCAAACAAATCTTCAAATGGGCCACTCAAAACAATATGAAGTTCAACGCGGAGAAATTTCAACTACTCAGACATGGAAAACTTGAGGAAATTAAAAATGTATCAGGGTATATGACAAATTCTAACCATACAATAGAGCAAAAGAGAAATGTGAAGGACCTGGGAGTGATAATGTCAGAGAATCTTGCCTTCAAAGACCACAACAATATATCTACCTCATCTGCTAGGAAAATGATAAGATGGATAATGAAAACCTTCAAAACTAGGGACGCCAAGCCCATGATGATTCTCTTCAAATCGCTTGTTCTCTCTAGGCTGGAATACTGCTGTACACTAATGGCCCCCTTCAAGGCTGGAGACATTGTAGACCTGGAGAGTGTACAAAGAACTTTCACAGCACACATAAGTACAATAAAGCACCTAAATTACTGGGAATGGTTGAAGGTCCTTGATCTGTATTCCCTGGAACACAGGCGAGAGATACATGATAATATATATACACTTGGAAGGTCCTGGAGGAATTGGTACCAAACCTGCACACAAAAATCACTTCCTATGAAAGCATAAGACTCGGCAGGAGATGCAACAACATTTCCCCAATGAAAAGCAGGGGCGCCACGAGTACACTGAGAGACAACACAATAAGTGTCCAGGGCCCAAGACTGTTCAACTACCTCCCAGCATACTTAAGGGGAATTACCAATAGACCCCTGGCTATCTTCAAGAAGGCACTGGACAGGCACCTAAAGTCAGTACCTGACCAACCGAGCTGTGGTTTGTAAGTCAGTTTGTGTGCGGCCAGCAGTAACAGCCTGGTTGATCAGACTCTGATCCACCACAAGGCCTGGTCTCAGACCAAGCTGCAGGGGCGTTGACCCCCAAAACCCTCTCCAGGTAGTATTCTTATTTTCTTGGTCTCATTTGATAGAATGGAAGATATATAACAGAAATAGAGATGATTTTGAATGTTTTATGGACTAAAAGTACCTTGAAATTGAGCTCAAAGTAGCAGAAATGTTTAATTTTTGCCAATGTTCATGAGTAAACAAATCACATCATGTGTCCAATACACATCAACTGGTGGGTTCAATATGCATTCATAAATGTGCTGATATTATTTATAGGATTTTTACAATAATGCAGAAGTCAGTATAACAATAAATCTTCTATTTTTTGTGTGAATAACAATTCAAAATGGAAAGCAAGCGTAGTATAAGAGGGGCTGGAGACGTGACTAATGAACAGAGAAACTGTTATTTTAGTGCTAGGAATTTTTGCATTGTTAATTCTGGACCCTATTTTGAAATTAGCCTTCCTTGAATTGTGTATGAAATTGGACAAATTACCAATTTCTGATCACTTTATTGGGTAGTTGAAATCGGTTAATGGGCAGTTTCTTGTACTCAATCAACAGAATAGAAGGAGTTCTAGCGAAATAGCTATGAGTTTGGTCGACTGGAACAATGGAATTGGCCAAAAATAGGGCTCAAATTGGGTAAAATCACCAAAGCGTAAATATCGTAGAGACCGCTAACTTCGTAAGAGCGTAATTCCATAAGTTTTCTATCAAATTTCGTACTTTTGGTTTCATAAGATTTTTTTTTTTAAATTCTTCGACACTGAGAGCAAGTTTGCAAGCAGGGGTCATGACAGTGAAAGTTGGGGTCATGACAGTGAAAGTTGGGGTCATGACAGTGAAAGTTTGCAAGCAGGGGTCATGACAGTGAAAGTTGGGGTCATGACAGTGAAAGGGTTAAAGAAAAAAACTGAAGTATCTTCTTTAAAGATTAAGTCTTCATGTTAACCCTTTCAGGGTTTCGGCCGTACTAGTATGGCTTACGCCCCAGGGTTTTGGTCGTACTAGTACGCCTAAATTCTAGCGCCCTCAAATCAAGCAGAAACAGGCTGGTAGGCCTAGATGTGAGAGAATGGGTCTGTGCAGTCAGTGTGTGCAGTATAAAAAAAATCCTGCACCACACACTGCATAATGAGGAAAAAAAAACTCTGACCGTGTTTTTGGTTTAAAACAGCGACTTTGCAGTCTATTTTTGTATGGTATTTATGCTTGTATTCTCGTTTTCTTAGTCTCATTTAATAAAATGGATGATATATTACCGAAATGGAGATAATTTTGACTGTTTTCATGAAGACAAGTACCTTGAAACGGAGCGCAAAGTAGCGAAAATGTTCGATTTTTGCTGATGTTCAAGAGTAAACAAATCACGCCATGTGTCCAATACACATCAACTGGGTAGTCTAATATTCTTGCACAAGTGCACTGATATTATTTATAACATTTTTACAATTATGCAGTTGTATACATAACAGTAAATCTTCTATTTTTTGTGAGAATAAAAATTCAAAATGGAAAGCAAAAGTAATGTCAGAGGGGCCTGGAGACGTGACTAATGAACAGATAAAAGGCTATTTAAGTGCCAGGAATGTCTGTCTCGTTTATTCTGGACCCTATTTTGAAATTGGCATCTTTTGAAATTTGTGTGAAATTGGCCAAATTGCCAATTTCTGACCACCTTATTGGGTAGTTGAAATCGGTAAATTGGCGGTTTCTTATACTCAATTGATAGAACAAATGGAATTCTAGCGAAATAGCTATAATTTTAGTAGACTGAAACATTGGAATTTGCCGAAAATAGGGCTCAAAGTGGGCGAAATCGCCGATGCGTAAATGTCATCGATACCGCTAAATTCGCGAGAGCATAATTCCGTTAGTTTTCCATCAAATTTCATAATTTTGGTGGCGTTATGATCGGAAAAAGATTCTCTATCATTTCATAAGAAAAAAATAATTTTTTTTTCTGAAAAATTTGCGACCCTGAGAATGAGTTTGGGAGAGGGCCTTGCGACCCTGAAATGGTTAAGTCTTCATGTTAAGTCTTCATGTTCATAACAATGATATGTATAATATTTTTAAATATATTTCAAAAGGTGTAAACTAATTAATGGCAGCATAAGTTATCAAAGTTGGCATTTAGAGAAGATAAAAAAAAATGGTAAATGTTTTGTCACTTGAGGTTTTGAACAAATTCTATATTAAAAATAAGAAGCCTCTGTCAATTCTTTGAATGAAATAACTGTTACATTTCATGTAAAATTTAATATCAAAATCCTAATTATTATAAACATTACAGCAACCCTTCCCAAAGAGAGATTGCTTTAGATTACTGTATAAGTTATTGATCTTTATCCAAGAAACTGATAAAAAAGAGGGAACATCTTGTATGTATTTAACATTAATAAACATTATATACATTATATAAATAAACTTGAAAATACACAATTTAGTTAAAAATTAAAATATATATTCATTATAACCACAATAAATTGCAAAAAAAAAAAAATTATAAGAGAATAATGTAGATAATAATTTTTATATTTATTTTTCCTGTTACAGATATTTATAATTTTCTCACCTTCAAATACGAAATTTATTTTCCTTATTCATATTTTACGACAATTTTTTTTATACAAGCTCTGGGCCGAGATAAATTCAATGAAAAATTTCACACACATACATACATACATATACATATATATATATACATACATATATATATATATACATACATATATATATACATACATACATATATACATACATACATATATACATATATATACATATATATATATATATACATACATACATATATACATACATACATATAAACATACATACATACATACATACGTACATACATATATATATACATACATATATACATACATACATATATACATACATACATATATACATACATACATATATACATACATACATATATACATACATACATATATGCATACATACATATATACATACATACATATATACATACATACATACATACATATATACATACAGTGGACCCCCGAGTTTCGTAAAAACTTCACTCCTGAAGTCTGCTCAAGTGCCATTACTGAACGAATTTACCCCCTTAAGAAGAAATGTCACGTAGGTTAGTCTATTTCAGACCCCCAAAAATACTTTTCCACAAGCACTTACAATATTATACTTACATAAATGTACGATTTCCGGGGTTTACGAAACTCGGGGGTCCACTGTACATACATACATACATACATATATACATACTTACATATATACATACTTACATATATACATACATATATACATACATACATATATACATACATACATATATACATACATACATATATACATACATACATATATACATACATACATATATACATACATACATATACACATACATACATACATACAGTCATACCTCGGTTAACGATATTAATCCATCAGAGAGGGCGTATCTGTAACCGAATCAATTGTTATCCGAATCAATTTTCCCCATAAGGAATACAGTGGTACCTCGACTTACGATGTTATCATCTTACGTTATATTCGATAACCGATATTTATAACGTAAGAAATTTGAATGCGACTTACGATGTTTGATTCGTCTAACGACATTCGTACCGGACGTGTCCGCCTGGCGCCCAGCTGAGCGCGCACTCCAGGGAGCGTCAGTGTGCTATTGTTTACAAGTGAGAGCGACCACCCACCCACACCCACGCATTCATACCAGTATATTGTCATTATTCCACTGTTTTTAGTGCTTGCAACTGCTAAATAAGCCACCATGGGCCCCAAGAAAGCTCCTAGTGCCAAGCCTGTGGTAAAGAATGTGCAGGGAGTGAAGCATTCATGCAGGGAGTGTAGCATTTATGCAGGAGTAGCAGTGAGCATGAGGAGTGTACAGGATGCAGGGAGTGTAGCAGGATGCAGGGAGTGTAGCAAGGATGCAGGGAGTGTAGCAAGGATGCAGGGAGTGTAGCAAGGATGCAGGGAGTGTAGCAAGGATGCAGGGAGTGTAGCAGGATGCAGGAGTGTAGCAAGGATGCAGGGAGTGTAGCAAGGATGCAGGGAGTGTAGAAAGGATGCAGGGAGTGTAGCAAGGATGCAGGGTGGCAGGATGAGGAGTGTAGCAAGGATGCAGGGAGTGTAGCAAGGATGCAGGAGTGTAGCAAGATGCAGGGAGTGTAGCAAGATGCAGGGAGTGTAGCAAGGATGCAGGGAGTGTGAGTGAAGGATGCAGGGAGTGTAGCAAGGATGCAGGGAGTGTAGCAAGGATGCAGGGAGTGTAGTAGGCATGCAGGGAGTGTAGCATTCATGCAGGGAGTGTAGCATTCATGCAGGGAGTGTAGCATTCATGCAGAGAGTGTAGCATTCATGCAGGGAGTGTAGCATTCATGCAGGGAGTGTAGCATTCATGCAGGGAGTGTAGCATTCAAAGAAAAATGCCAGTAACCCCAGAAAAGAACTTGGTACCTGCAGTGTTAATGGAAGGGGATTCCCCTTCCAAACACTAGCATACTACTCCACCTTCTCCCCTCCTCCCGTCCTCCACACATCAACAACTCTTCAATAAATGTAAGTGACATGTTATTGTACAATATTTACATGTGTATTTAGGTATTCTTCATTAAATTGTGTATTATTTAATGTCAAAAAGTTATAAAAAATATTTTATTTAACTACTTTTGGAAGTCTTGGACGGATTAAATTTATTTCCATTATTTCTTATGGGGAAAATTGATTCGAGTAACGATTGTTTCGCCTTAAGATATGCCCTCTCTGACAGATTAATATCGTAAGTCGAGGTACCACTGTAATGGAAATAAAATTAATCCGTTCCAGACTTCCAAAAGTAGTAAAATAAAATATTTTTTAGAACTTTTTGACATTAAATAATACACAAACAATTTAATGAACATTAAAGGAATACATGTAAATATGGTACAATAACATGTCACTTACATTTATTGAAGAGTTGTTGATGTGTGGAGGACGGGAGGAGGGAAAGGATGGAGTATTGTATGCTAGTGTTTGAAGGGAAATCCCCTTCCATTAACACTGCAGGTGGCAAGTTCTTTCTGGGGTTACTGGCCTTTTTCCTTGAATGCTACACTCCCTGCATGAATGCTACACTCCCTGCTTCACTCCCATCATGAATGCTACACTCCCTGCATGCCTGCTACACTCCCTGCATGCCTCCCCCTGCATGCCTGCTACACTCCCTGCACACCCCATGCCTGCACTCCCTGCATGCTCACCCCTGCATGCCTGCTACACTCCCTGCATGCCCCTGCTGCTACACTCCTGCATGCCTGCTACACTCCCTGCATGCCTGCTACTCCTGCATGCCTGCTACACTCCCTGCATGCCTGCTACACTCCCTGCATGCTGTCCTGCATGCCTCTACACTCCCTGCATGCCTGCTACACCCCTCATGCCTGCTACACTCCCTGCATGCCTGCTACACTCCCTGCATGCCTGCTACACTCCCTGCATGCCTGCTACACTTTCTGCATGCCTGCTACACTCCTGCATGCCTGCTACACTCCCTGCATGCCTGCTTTACTCCCTGCATGCCTGCTACACTCCCACCATGCCTCCTACACTCCATGCATGCCTGCTACACTCCCTGCATGCCTGCTACACTCCCTGCATGCTGGTCACTCACTGCATCACTGCTTCACTCCCTGCATGAATGCTACACTCCCTGCATGAATGCTACACTCCCTGCATCCCTGCTTCACTCCCTGCATACCTGCTACACTCCTGCATGCCTGCACTCCCTGCATGCCTGCTACACTCCCTGCATGAATGCTACACTCCCTGCATGCCTGCTACACTCCCTGCATGCCTGCTACACTCCCTGCATGCCTGCTACACTCCCTGCATGCCTGCTACACTCCCTGCATGCTTGCTACACTCTCTGCATGAATGTACACCTTTACCACAGGCTTGGCACTAGAGCTTTCTTGGGGCCATGGTGGCTTATTTAGCATTGGAAGCACTAAAAACAGTGGAATAATGACAATATGTGGTATAATGCGTGGGTGAGGGTGGTGGTTCGCTCGGCCTTGTAAACAATAGACACTGAGCCCCGGGTGCCGCACAGCTGGGCGCCACGCGGGACGCGTCCGGGACAAATATCGTAAACCGAAGCAATCATCGTAAACCGAGTTAATATTTTGACTTAAAAATGTATAGCTAACCGAATTTATCGTTATCCGATGCCATCGTTAACCGAGGTATGAATATATATATATATATATATTTATATATATATATATATATATATATATATATATATATACATATATATATATATATATATATATATATATATACATATATATATATATATATGTATATATATATATATGTATATATATGTATATATATATATATATATATATATATATATATGTATATATATATATATATATATATATATATATGTATATATATATATATATATGATATATATATATATATATATATATATATATATATATATATATATATATATATATATATATATATATATATATATATATATATATACATATATATACATATATATATATATACATATATATATATATACATATATATATGTATATATATATATGTATATATATATATGTATATATAGTATATATATATACAGTGGTACTGACTTACATATTTTTCATTCCAGAATGCTGTTCAAGTGTCATTACCAAATGAATTTATCTCCTTAAGAAATGTTGTAAAATAGACTAGTCCTTTTAGACCCCCAAAATTACACTTACAAAAGCATTTAAAAAATAAACTTACATACAAGGTGAGTTTGGGGACCATCGTAAGTCAGAGTACCTGTATATATATGTATATATATATGTATATATATATATACAGTGGTACTCGACTTACGATATTTTTCATTCCAGAATGCTGTTCAAGTGCCATTACCAAACGAATTTATCTCCATAAGAAATGTTGTAAAATAGACTAGTCCTTTTAGACCCCCAAAATTACACTTACAAAAGCATTTAAAAAATAAACTTACATAAAGGGTGAGTTTGGGGACCATCGTAAGTCGAGGTACCACTGTATATGTATATATATATATATATATATATATATATATATATATATATATATATATATATATATATATATATATATATATATATATACATACAGTTTACTAAGTTCTGATATTTTTCGTTCGAGATGATATTCAAGTGCCATTACCAAACGAATTTATCCCCATAAGGAATAATGTAAAATAGACTAGTCCTTTTACACCCCAAAAATATACCTACAAAAGCATTTAAAAAATAAACTTACATAAAAGGGCGATTTTGGGGACCATCGTAACTTGAGGTACCACTGTATACAGTGGTACCCGACTACGATGGTCCCAAACACACCCTTTTATGTAAGTTGATTTTTAAATGCTTTGTGTGATGGGTCTAAAAGGACTAGTCTATTACATAATTTCTATGGAGATAAATTCGTTTGTAATAGAGCACTTAACAGCATTCTGGAATGAAAATATTGTGTCGGTACCACTGTATATATATATATACATACAGTGGACCCCGAGTTTCATAAAAACTTCACTCCTGAAGTCTGCTCAAGTGCCATTACCGACAGGAATTTACTCCCTTAAGGAAAAATTTCACGTAGGTTAGTCTATTTCAGACCCCCAAAAATACACTTCCACAAGAACTTACAAAATTATACTTACATAATTGCACGATTTCGGGGTATTCGTTAACCGAGGGTCCACTGTATACAGTGGTACCTCGACTACGATATTTTTCATTCAGAATGCTGTTAGAGTGCCATTACAAAGCGAATTTATCTCCTTAAGAAATAATGTAAAATAGAATAGTCTGTTTAGACCCTAAAGTACACTTCAAAAGCTTTTAAAAAAATAAACTTACATAAAAGGGGTGTGTTTGGGGACCATCGAAAGTCGAGGTACCACTGTATACAGTGGTACCCGGTTTCTGATGGTCCCCAAACTCACCCTTTATGTAAGTTTATTTTTAAATGCTGTAAGTGTAATTTTAGGGTCTAAAAGGACTAGTCTATTTTACAACATTTCTTGGGAGATAAGTGTTTAATGTGACTTAATTTAACATTCTGAATGAAAATATCGTAACGAGTACCACTGTATATACAGTGGTACCCGGTTTCTATATTTTTCATTCCAGAATGCTGTTCAAGTGCCATTGCCAAACGAATTTATCTCCTTAAGAAAAGTTGTAAAATAGACTAGTCCTTTTAGACCCCAAAATTACACTTACAAAAGCATTTAAAAAAATAAACTTACATAAAAGGGTGAGTTTGGGGACCATCGTAAACCGGGGTACCACTGTATATACATATATATACATACATATATATATATTTTTTTTTTTTTTTTTTTAACACATCGGCGATTCCCACCAAGGCAGGGTGGCCGAAAAAAAAACTTTCATCATCATTCACTCCATCACTGTCTTGCCAGAGGGTGCTTTACACTACAGTTATAAAACTGCAACATTAACACCCTCCTTCAGAGTGCCGGCACTGTACTTCCCATCTCCAGAACTCAAGTCCGGCCTGCCGGTTTCCTGAATCCCTTCATAAATGTTACTTTGCTCACACTCCAACAGCACGTCAAGTATTAAAAACCATATGCCTCCATTCACTCCTATCAAATACGCTCACACATGCTTGCTGGAAGTCCAAGCCCTCGCACACAAAACTTCCTTTACCCCTCCCTCCAACCTTTCCTAGGCCGACCCCTACCCGCCTTCCCTCCACTACAGATTTATACACTCTGAAGTCACTCTCTCGTTCCATTCTCTCTACATGTCCAAACCACCTCAACAACCCCTCCTCAGCTCTCTGGACAATCGTTTTGGTAATCCCGCATCCTCCTAATTTCCAAACTCCGAATTCTCTGCATTATATTCACACCACACATTGACCTCAGACATGACATCTCCACTGCCTCCAGCCTTCTCCTCGTTGCAATATTCATCACCCATGCTTCACACCCATATAAGAGCGTTGGTATAACATACTCTCATACATTCCCTCTTTACTTCCATGGACAAGGTTCTTTGTCTCCACAGACTCCAGTGCTCCACTCACCCTTTTCCCTCATCAATTCTATGATTCACCTCATCCTTCATAGACCCATCCGACATGTCCACTCCCAAATATCTGAATACATTCACCTCCTCCATACTCTCTCCCTCCAATCTGATATCCAATCTTTCGTCACCTATTCTTTTTGTTATCCTCATCACCTTACTCTTTCCTATATTCACTTTCAATTTTCTTCTTTTACACACCCTACTAAATTCATCCCCCAACCTCTGCAGCTTCTCTTCAGAATCTCCCAAAAGCACAGTGTCATCAGCAAAAGCAACTGTGACAACTCCCATTTTGTATTTGCTTTATCTTTTAGCCCAACACCTCTTGCCAAGACCCTCGCATTCACTTCTCTTACAACCCCATCTATAAATATATTGAACAACCACGGTGACATCACACATCCTTGTCTAAGGCCCACTTTTACTGGGAAATAGCCCTTCCTCCTACACACTCTAACCTGAGCCTCACTATCCTCATAAAAACTCTTCACTGCTTTCATAACCTTCCTCCTATTCCATACACCTGCAACATCTGCCACATTGCCCCCTATCTACCCTATCATCCTTTTCCAAATCCATAAATGCCACAAAAACATCTTTACCCTTATCCAAATACTGTTCCCCTATATGTTTCCTGTAAACATTGGTCTACACACCCCCTACCTTTCCTAAAGCCCCTTGTTCATCTGCTATCCTGCTTTCTGTCTTACTCTTAATTCTTTCAATAATCTCTACCATACACTTTACCAGGTACACCGGGTATCAGGGACACGGGGTCCACTGTATATATATACAGTGGTACCCATTCGATGGTCCCCAAACACACCCTTTTATGTAAGTTGATTTTTTTAAATGCTTTTGTAAGTGAAATTTTTGGGGGGTCTAAAAGGACTAGTCTATTTTACATCATTTCTTATGGAGATAAATTCGTTTGGTAATGGCACTTGAACAGCATTCTCGAATGAAAAATATTGTAAGTCGGGGTACCACTGTACATATATACATATACATACATAATATATATATACATATATACATATACATATATACATAGGGCAAGGAGGAATAACATCTTGTAGGAGTGTGGAAACCCATTGTGGGTGTAGGGGAAGTTCGTGGGCAGTGGGTAGAATGAAAGGGGGTAAGGCAGCTGGATTGATGGGATAAAGATAGAAATGTTAAAAGCAGGTGGGGATATAATTTTGGAGTGGTTGGTGCTATTATTTAATAAATGTATGGAAGAGGGTAAGGTACCTAGGGATTGGCAGGGGCGTGTATTGTTCCTTTGTATAAGGCAAAGGGGACAAAGAGAGTGCAAAAATTATAGGGGAATAAGTCTGTTGAGTTACCTGGTAAAGTGTATGGTAGAGTTATTATTGAAAGAATTAAGAGTAAAACAGAAAGCAGGATAGCAGATGAAAAAGGGGGGCTTTAGGAAAGGTGGGGGGGTGTGTAGACCAAGTGTTTACAGTGAAACATATAGGTGAACAGTATTTGGATAAGGGTAAAGATTTTTTTGTGGCATTTATGGATTTGGAAAAGGCGTATGATAGGGTAAGGCAGCTGGGATTGATGGGATAAAGATAGAAATGTTAAAAGCAGGTGGGGATATAATTTTGGAGTGGTTGGTGCTATTATTTAATAAATGTATGGAAGAGGGTAAGGTACCTAGGGATTGGCAGGAGCGTGTATTGTTCCTTTGTATAAAGGCAAAGGGGAAAAAAGAGAGTGCAAAAATTATAGGGAATAAGTCTGTTGAGTGTACCTGGTAAAGTGTATGGTAGAGTTATTATTGAAAGAATTAAGAGTAAAACAGAAAGCAGGATGCAGATGAACAAGGGGCTTTAGGAAAGGTAGGGGGTTTTAGACCAAGTGTTTACAGTGAAACATATAGGTGAACAGTATTTGGATAAGGGTAAAGATGTTTTTGTGGCATTTATGGATTTGGAAAAGGCGTATGATAGGGTAGAAAAGGGGGCAATGTGGCAGATGTTGCAGGTGTATGGAATAGGAGGAAGGTTACTGAAAGCAGTGAAGAGTTTTTATGAGGATAGTGAGGCTCAGGTTAGAGTGTGTAGGAGGGAAGGGGACTATTTCCCAGTAAAAGGGGGCCCTTTAGACAAGGATGTGTGATGTCACCGTGGTTGTTCAATATATTTATAGATGGGGTTGTAAGAGAAGTGAATGCGAGGTTTTGGCAAGAGGTGTTGGGCTAAAAGATAAAGAAGCAAATACAAAGTGGGAGTTGTCACAGTTGCTTTTTTCTGATGACACTGTGCTTTTTTGGGGGATTCTGAAGAGAAGCTGCAGAGGTTGGTGGATGAATTTGGGAGGGTGTGTAAAAGAAGAAAATTGAAAGTGAATATAGGAAAGAGTAAGGTGATGAGGATAACAAAAAAAATGGTGACGAAAGATTGGATATCAGATTGGAGGGAGAGAGTATGGAGGAGGTGAATGTATTCAGATATTTGGGAGTGGACATGTCGGCGGATGGGTCTATGAAGGATGAGGTGAATCATAGAATTGATGAGGGGGAAAAAGAGTGGAGCACTTGAGTCTGTGGAGACAAAGAACCTTGTCTATGGAAGTAAAGAGGGAATGTATGAGGATAGTTATACCAACGCTCTTATATGGGTGTGAAGCATGGGTGATGAATGTTGCAATGGGGGAAGGCTGGAGGCAGTGGAGATGTCATGTCTGAGGTCAATGTGTGGTGTGAATATAATGCAGAAATTTGGAGTTTGGAAATTATATATATATATATATATACGGGGTTCCCTTATTTTAATTTTTTTTCATTCCAAAATTTTTTTAAAGGCCATTAAAACGAATTTTCCCCTTTAAAGAAATGTTGAAAAAAGATAGTCCTTTTTAAAAATTTAATTACAAAGCATTTAAAAAATACTTACATAAAAGGGTGATTTTGGGGGACATCTAAGTAGTACCACTGTATATATAATTATATATAATTATATATATATATATATATATATATATATATATATATATATATATATATATAAAAACAGTGGCCCCCATTCGATGGCCCCAAACCCCCCATGAAGTTGAAAATGTTTTGAAGTGTAAGGGGTTAAAAGGACTAGTCTATTTTACATAATTTTTAGGAAAAATTTTTGGAAGGGAAAATTCGAATGAAAAAATCTGTGGGACCACTGTTTTTTTGTGGTCCCCGATTAGGGGGCCCCCCCATGTAATTTTTTTTTTAAATGTTTTTGAAGGTTTTGGGGGAGGATATTTTTTTACATTTTTTTAGGGAGATAAATTCGTTTGGTAAGGTCACATTTGGAAAAAAATATCGAAGGGGGGGTCCACTGATATATAAAAACAGTTTGACTTACTTTTTTTCTTCCCAGAACTTTTCGGCCTTCCCGAATTTATCTCCTTAAAAATTGTAAAATGACTAGTCTTTTAGCCCCCTAAAAGTACACTTACAAAAGCTTTTAAAAAAAATAAACACATAAAAGGGTTTTGGGGGGGGCCTTAATCGGGGTCCATTTATATATATATATATATATATATATATATATATATAATTTATATATATATCATGGACCTGGTTCAAAGGTTCCGTTAAAAATTGGAAAAGGTTTTTTTGTAATCAGTTAGGGGTTTGCGTGTCCCCTGCTCCCCCCCCTGGATCCGTAAGCGTTTTTACCATTGAAGCTTACCTAGGGTCTTTCAAAATTCACAATATATTTGGTTTTTTTTTTGGTGGTTTAGTGATTGTCACTGTAAAAAGTCACCATGGGCCAAAGAAGTTCCTAGTGGCCCCTGTGGAAAGGGCAGGAAACTATTGAACTAAAAAAATCATAGAAAAATAAGTGGTGTCGCGGGATCTTGGGATGCGTAAAAAAAAACCCATCTATATCGGCACTACCTGGAAAAGAAAATGAGATCGGAAGCTAATGTTAAAAAAGGGGTTAATTTGTTAACAAAACAAAGATCAAAACAGTGGATGAGGTTGGGTTGTTGATGGTGTGGATCAATAAAAATTAGCGGGTATAGTATTTCTATGGCGTAATTTGTGAAAAGGCAAGGGAATTGCCGAGATCTTGTAAGACAATGCCTGGAACAAGTGGTGAGGGGAGTGATTTTAAAGCCAGCAAAGGCTGGTTTAGAAGTTTAAAAAAGTAGTGGCATACACAATGTTTGAGGCATGGTGGGCAGCCAGCTCAGACAAAAGTGCAGCTGAAAAAAATTTTGCAGGAATTCAAGGGGTTCAGAGGCTGGAATTCCCCAACAAGTGTTTAATTGTGATGAAACAGGCCTGTTTTGGAAGAAAATGCCCAACAGGAACATTACTCGGGGGGAAAAAGGGCCGCCAGGAAAAGCCTATGAAAAACAGGCAACTCTTTGTTTTTTTTTTAATGCTAGTGGGGATTTTAAATGAAGCCTTTACTGGTGCATCACGCAGAAAATCCCAGACCCTTAGGAAAACAGTGTTGACAAGAATAAATTGTGTCTTCCAAAGCCTGCAAGTCTCTTCAATAAAGGAAGTAAATGATATTTTTTTTTTTAGTGATTATTTTTTTTTGGGCAATTGTATTTACATTATTTCTTATGGGAAAAAAAGGGTTTTAGATTTGAAAATTAGATTAAAATGCTCCTGGGCCGGGTTAATTTTGAAAAAGGGCCCTGTTCAGTGGTACCTGGTTAAAATATTTTGTTCCCAAAAAGCTTTTTATTCCAAAAAGAATTTTCCGCATAAAATGATGTAAAAAGACTATTTTTTTACCCCAAAAAAAACTTACAAAAAAATTTAAAAAAACTTACAAAAAGGGGGAGTTTGGGGGGGCCTGCAACAGGGAATGTTTTACAGTGGTCCCCCGGTTTTTATCTCCCAAAATCGAACATTTATGTAAGTGTATTTTTGGGGCTGTTGCAATGTTTTTGGGGGGCTGAAATAGCTAACCCGGCATTATTTCTTGGAATAAATTCATTGGGTTTGGATTGGGGTTTGAAAATTTTAAAACCGGGGCCACTGTATAAAGTGGAACCCCGGGTTTTAACAAATCCCTTCAGGAGCAGTTCTAAACAAACATTGAAACTCAAACAATATTTCCCCCGGAAAAATGTAAATCAAAAACTGTTTCCCTGTCAGAGGCATGACAAAAAATACTTCACTATGCCTATTAACAACTCGCAGCATTTATCTATCACAATTCATCTAATATGACATAAAAAAAAATAACAAAAAGTCTGATATAAATCTAGAATGAATAAAATATGTATGTCATTACGAATGTGGGGGGAGGGGGAAAGGGGGGTGGCAGGCATTCCGCTCAGCTTAAAAAATCCTCCCATTCTTTCCCCCCTTCAGCGTGTTAGTATAAAAAAAAACGGAGTTTTTTGCTAACACATTGATCCTTTTTCATAAGAAAACTATAATTAAATGAACAGGGGGAAAAAAACCCTTTTAATACCCCAGAAGATGGGCAGAGCAGCTTCTGCTGGGGGGAAATTTTTATTTCTTTTCGCCCTTTTTTCTATTGCTTAAGCTACATTTTTAAATTACATTAATGCTACCTTTGTCACTGAATTTAACTGCTTTAAACCCCAAAACCCCCCTTTTTGCTGGCACGGGAAACATTAAAATCTCTAAGAGTGTGTTATTAGTCTTGAAGATGTCTTTTTAAAATAATGAAAAACCCCAAATAATAATCATCGGGGGCGTATGAAACGTTAAAAAGACTTTTTGTTAATCCATTTATTTTTTTTTAAAAATTATATAATAAACACACAAATAACATATAAACATAAATTAACATAAATATGTATTTTTTTCCAGTGGGACAGTAAACAAAACTATTCGTGTCTGGGTGATGACAACAAAAATGTTTGTTTAAAAACTTCAAACCTTCTACCCTCATGTACTCATCTTGTTTACTCACCTACATTAAGACTACAAATATTTTAAGGTAAATAATGGAATGTACTGTATATCATTTTTTAGCTGTGGCAATTTTTTAAATTTAAAAAAGGGATATGGGCCCCCGGGGCCAAAATTCCCTGTTTTGGGCCTTTTTTAGCCCAACCTTTGGCCCCCCTTTCCCCCCCTTTTTTGGCCCCGGGGACCGCCTCGCGCCTCCCCGAGCAGGCGTTGGCCAGTTGCTTTTTTTTACCAATGGTGAACATTACATTTTTACAATAAATTCATTGTGTTTATCTTTTTTATGGTTTTTACTGTGAAATAAGTCACCCTGGGCCCAAAGAAACTTTTGGGGGAAAAACCAAAGTGAAGGGGGAAAGGGGGGAAAAGGGGAAAAAAGTGCCTTCTTCAGTGATTCAATATTCTATTTACGATACTAAAGCAGCATCAGACAATAAAAGGTATAAAAAAACCCTCCCGCGATAAAGTGTAGCATTAACAGTGTAGCAAGTAAGTTAAGCGTTAAACGAAAAAAAAGACAACACAAACTTAACTCCATTTTTTTTGAGGTTATAGGGGACTGGGGACCCCAAAAATGCCCTCTGAACCTTCCAAAAGGGGGGTGTAATTCTTTCTTAGTTATAAAATGTAAATATTTCTTATTTATAAATTAAAGGGGTTTAAAAATTTCTTATTTATAAAAATTTAAAAAATAAAAATTTTTTTTTATAAATTTTAAAAAATAAAAAAATTTTTTTTTTTATAAATTAAAAAAGGGAAATATTTTTATTTATAAATTATGTACATTTTTCAGTGTGAATAGTGGTGGTGGGTTTCCAAAAACCCAACACCACCACTATTGTACGGCTTAGGTCAGTGGCCCTTTTAAACCCAAAACAAAACACCCAAACCAGTCCCCCCACTTGTAATGACATATTTTTTTCATTCTA
>WNWK01017922.1:0-41236 GCA_009830355.1 Cherax destructor
CTGCACCCTCTCTTTCAGTTTCTGTCTTTCTTCCCGTGTTCTGTCGCGGTCGAGATACACCCTCCGGTACTCTGACATATCCCTTAGTCTTGCTTTCTCCTGCAGGATCCTGTTTCGAGTCAATTCTGCTTTGAAAATCACTTTGACTGGCCGGATTCTTCCTCTTGCAAACCCCCCTATTCTCAGAAAATTTGCCAGCTGGGTCATGTCATCTTCTCCTATTGCTTTGATGATGTTTTAAATCGCATTTTTCTTTCCTTGTCTTCTTCCTTCGTAAGTTTCCCCTTCAACTTCCTGGAGCCCATAAACAAAGACTGATCTCTCTCTTTCATTCTCCCACTGCCTATCCCTATGTAACCCCTGAGTCGATTTAGTTGCCTCCATTGCAGCTTTCCTTTCTTCAATCTCTTCACTGTCTGTTATCCCTTGGCCCAGTGGCCTGTCGCTTTCCCTTCTTAACTTTCCCTGTGCACTGTTGTGGTCTGTTAAGGCTTCTACGTATAGCTTAGCTCTCCCTTTTACTACACTCCCCTCGATTGTTTCTGATGTGATCCTCTCTTTTTCTCGGGCTCCACGATGGTCTGATAGGGCCTCTACAGTCCTCTTCTTTGTAACTGAGGTAGCAGTTTCTGATACCATGTCCACATTGCTTTTCGGTTCTTTAGGCTGCTTCAAATTTTTCAGTTCCTCTTCTAATCTCTGTATCTTAGCCTCTGCTGTTGTGACTTGCTTCTCCCACTTCCTGCAGCTATCCTCTCCTCCATTATCTTGCTTTCTGCAGCTATCCTCTCCTCCATTTTCATGCTAAGCTCCTCTAGCTTCCTTCCCCACTCATGTTCTCTTTTCATGAGCTCTGCTGCCCAATCTTCCTTTTGCAGACTCATCCTCCAGTCCCCTAGTTTTCCGTCCTGCTCTCTGGGACCCCATTTTTTTTATTTTTAAGATGCCACAGAGTTAAAAACTATGTATTTCTGTGTGGTTGTTTTGTGGTGTGATTGCCTAAGTATTTGTGTGGGGGTGGAGGGAGGGAGAGGAGAAACTGGAGACAGTGGGGAAATGGAAGAGAGGTGGGGAGGGGGGAAGAGGTGTGTGTGTGTGTGTAGTAATGGTAACTCCCTAGTAACACAAACTCCAGTTCTGCTGGAATGAATCCTCTTAATTAAGCTCCTGAAGCTTATGATCCATGTGGATTACCTGACTATATTCTCAATGTCCGGTTGAAATCTCTCAGCTCAGGCTAACAGATTTCAATACTTTGTATGTTACTCATCTTGCAGTAGGGAATATAACGGGAAACGTTTAGCTTTCTTCTGACTTTATAACTATCATAAAGAATAGTGTATTAGTACATTGCTGATGAATCAAGTTCTGATAAAAAAAATAAAAATAAACCTTACCTTCTTTGTTTTTCCTCACCTTCACTTCAATATTCGTCAATCAATATTCATCACATATCTTTGCAATCCATTGTGGTATACTCCCTTAAATCCTTTCCCTTGTTGTTCCTACATTTCCTCTCTCGCCGATTTCTATCTCACTTCAATAAGACATGAACTTCCTGTCTGGTGATCTAACATGACACTAACTTGTTCACAGGTGACCTTGTAATTGATCAAAGGGTTCATTTGTGACCCATTAAGACATGGAATGGGTTATAATTACCTAATAGGACATTAACTGGTCACCTGGTGCCACAATAGATATGGACTCGGTCACTGGTAATCCAGGAACACATGACATTGTTCAATAATGTCCCAAATGGAGAGGAAACACAACTCGGTATTTCCATATAACAGGAAAAGTAGCCCTGAAGATTTCTTCAGTGTCTACATGACTGCAAGAAGCAACGTGAAAACCTCTGCATTGCTAGACTGGAAAATCTGTTGTGAGGACGAAGTTAAACATCACTGGAAAATCTGTTGGGAAAAACTTCGTGGTCTGAGTAATTTCTAATTAATGTTGTCACTGTCGTTTTTGTGTGGATTCTATACATTATTTTAATTGATCACATGAAGTATTAACAATACTTTCTCTAAAATTAATTAAATCCTACGTAGATTTAGACTCTTTATAATATAAAAGGATCACGAGGGGAAATTCCTTGCATTATTAACCTGTATCTTTTAACTTTAACTAATAAATTTTAAATAGTTTTATCAGTTTGGATTCTCATGATCGATAAAAAGTCTCACATGACTGAGGTGCAAGAGAGATGCGATATAGAGTCTCACATGACTGAGCTGCAAGAGAGATGTTACTGTGGCTCTTGTTGTTGGTCCAAATGTTGAGATATTATTGTTCATTTACATTAGTGAAAGATGAAAGCACATAATATTTAGTTGATGTATTTAAATCCTTTCTAAGTCTGGATAAACTTCGATTATGGAGAGTTACATTAAATTAATTTCAAGACAGTTAAAGTGTTAGCAAAAGTGTCTAGAGTGAGAGATCACCTGTTAGAACGACCCAGTGAGATACACGACTTATCTTTGCCAGCTTCCCAAGCTCTTTGTTTAGACGTAAAATTGATGGCCTGGCATAATTACAGTCCTTTAATTAATTAAGTTGACATGATCAAATTTGTAATAATCATAAACAATTTTGCTGAAATTTCAGCACTTAACATAGTGTTAATCTTAGGCAGTGTAATCTTCAGAACTTATTCGTTCTTTTTTTTTTAAATTTTACGCTCATAATCCTAATTATTGAAGATTTTTTTAAAATTAGTATTAACGCAATCTAAAATCATCACAAATTTTTATTACCATTCTATATTCAATATTCCAAGGTAAATATATATTTTTTTAATAACAAAATTTATTATACAATATGTTTTATTATTTTAAAAAAATTGCCTTTCTTATATTCATAAGGTCGGTGTGAAGATATATGAGGTAGAAGTGAATATATTGCAAATATAAAATTAGGTAAATATAATATTCCTCAACATACGGAGGTAAAGTTATGATATGTGTTTTCTATAGAGATTTTTACTCAGTAATCCTATAACAGTAAGAATATAAACACGGAAGGTTCATATCGAAGTATATGTTTACTTTTTGCCTATTTTTTGAGATATTATCATAACAATAAGTGTATATCATGCCTACAAGTTGATCAATAAGGCACTTGAGCGACAAGTCGGTAACTTCATTTAGAAGACATTTTACCAACCAGTGATTGAATTAATTTAGTTCATAGTTGTTTGAATGTGTAAAACCGGAGACAGTAGAAGACGAGGCTATCTGTCCCTCATAGATGAAGAAGATCCCTGAAGGGGGAAGAACTACACAGATCAAACAACCTCCTGTATTTCTGTTCTGCTTCCATGTGGATAATTATTATTATTGACCAGTGACAAGTATTCATTACACTTTATTCATTGATCAAGACTCAGCACAGTAGTCTTGATGGACGGGTGAGGATTGAATTCGCAGCAAGTGAGTTGTAATACTAGACCAGCTTGCGACAATAAAATTAATCTAACTAGATATACCCCATAGGGATGCATTAGCAGGAAGAGGGAAGCTTATGTAGGTATCAGATGAAGTGTAATTGATGGTTTCGTCAACAGTGGGCGGAATCCACTCCTGGAAGTGGTTCACGCCTGTGAGCTGGACTAAAGGTTAGCAAATAGGATATCCTTGGTACCAAGATTCCATGGTGTTGCTGTGTCTGATAAGTGTAATACAATAATGGTATGCAACAAGGAGATGTTGATGAATAAGACATGCAACACTTGGGAATCTTTAATCTGAGAGTATTGTATTCTTTACTGGAGTTGAACAGGTTTCTTGCAACCTCATTGATCCTCGTGTAGTTAATAGGCATTAAATCCAATTAACCAACAAATTCACAGTGTCGCACACATGCTATGATATCGTGCACATGTTATGATATGTGTACACATGTTATGATATGCTACATATGAATGATATCCTAACACATTCAAAACACGAAAACAATATTGTCATATGGAAACATGAAAAAAGGGGATAATGTAAGAAGTAATCGCCAGAAGCCTCCAGGTTTATACTATCATTATTATTATTATTTTAATTATTATAATTACAATTTACTAATTAATATTATTATTTTACTAATATTAAAATTATTAATAATATTATTAAAATTAAAATTACTAATAATATAATTAAAATTATAATATTGAAAGGGTTATCTTGACAAGTGTCTGATGTTCTTAGTATTCCCTCACGTCTTCTGTGTTCTGGAGTCCTTGTCACTTGTATGATTTACCTGAGACATAAAGTGATTTATGGCTTGATTTTATTTCTGTAAGGATGAGCGCTGCTCTCTGAGTGAATAATATGTTGGTGCCTCTAACTGGTCCCCGTGTGTTAATTTGACTTTTAATCTCCGTTGCAGTGCTTTTCGGCTTTGTACGTGTGCACGTTTCACATGCTGGTCTGTAGGTGCAACACTCTGTTTCTCTTGTATTGCAGAATTCATTACTCAAGTTGTGCTTTGTCTGAATATTCATGCAATGTCATTTATGCTGGAATTTATGGCGGAAATTTCTAGTGCCGACACCATGGTTACATACCGTAATATCCTGTCTTGCTAACTTACTGACGACCATGTCAAACGCACCAAAGTAACTTAGTATCTGTGCTAATACAGTTACTGGTTACTTAACTTTCTGACACCTTATTATTGAAGTATATTTAACGAGCATAACCAAACTATTAAAAAATTATTTTTGTAATAAAATTCACAAATGATTATCTTCCTGGATCTAATGAGAGCTAATTATCTTTGTGCAATCGTATCTTAGTAAGATACTTCTTTTGTTATGGTTATCAAACATCCCACGAGTGAGGGAACACTGTCCCTGTTTAATCAGACTTTTAGCGTATTAATCTCATACTCACAAGCCAGTCAAAATATGACACATGATGGTGTGGGAGTACTCACCTATACGTGATTGCAGGGGTCGATTACAGCTCCTGGCCCTGTGTGTATGTGTGTAAGTATATGTGAATGTATACATTCATATAAATATGAACAAGTGATTGTATGAGTGTGTGTATATGTTTACTCATCAGTTAGTGGCTGCAGGGATCGATTCACAGCTCCTGGCCCCGTACGCGTTTGTGTGCGTGTATGTGTGTATGTGTGTGTGATAGAGAGAGAGAGAGAGAGAGAGAGAGAGAGAGAGAGAGAGAGAGAGAGAGAGAGAGAGAGAGAGAGAGAGAGAGAGAGAGAGAGAGAGAGAGAGAGAGAGAGAGAGAGAGAGAGAGAGAGAGAGAGAGAGAGAGAGAGAGAGAGAGAGAGTTTGTATGAGTGTGTGTGTGAGTTTGTATGTATGTGTGTATATACTCACCTATAGGTACTCACCTGTAGGTACTCACCTATATGTGGTTGCAGGGCTCATGGCCCCACCTCTTCACTGGTCGATACTAAGTCACTCTCTCCCTGTTCTATTAGTTTAATCATACCTCTTCTTAAAGCTATGTATGGAACTTGCCTACACTACTTCACTCTCCAGATTATTCCACTTTCTGGCAACTCTAACATCATAGGGATGTTAGAAATACATCCTAACATCCCTATGACTCATTTGGGTTTTCAACTTCCAATGGTGGCGCCTTGTTTTGTGTCTCATCTCTGAAACATTCGAGCCCTGTCCGCTTTGTCAATTACGCTCAGTATTTTATACGTTGTTATCATGTTCCCCCTGTCCCTCCTATCCTCTAGTGCATCAGGTTGAGTTCCCATAACCTCTGCTCGTAAGACATACCCTTCAGTTCCGGGACAAATCTTGTTGATAACTTTTGCACTTTCTCCAATTTCTTGACGTGTTTGACTAGGTGGGGGTTCCATACTTGTTCTGCATACTCTAGTATATGCCTGACGTACACGGTGTACAGTGTCGTAAATGACTCCTTACTCAGATGTCGAAATGTTATTCTCAGGTATGCTAAGCGCCCATATGCTGCAACAGTTATTTGACTGATTCGTACCTCAATATCCTTTTCTTTAAGTGAAGTTTGCAGCCTTTGATCCTCTAATCTGTACTCCATCTGCGGTCTTCTTTGTCCTTTCTCAATGATCATGACTTTACACTTGCTGGGGTTAAACTCCAGGAGCCATTTGTCGGACAAGACTTGCAGCCTGTCCAGATCTCCTTGTATTCTTAGCTGATCCTCGCCCTCTTGTATTCTCCTCATCAGTTTCATATCATCAGCGAACAGTGACACTTCTGAATCTATTTTTTTTTTATTAACACATCGGCCGATTCCCACCAAGGCAGGGTGGCCCGAAAAAGAAAAACTTTCATCATCATTCACTCCATCACTGTCTTGCCAGAGGGGTGCTTTACACTACAGTTATAAAACTGCAACATTAACACCCCTCCTTCAGAGTGCAGACACTGTACTTCCCATCTCCAGGACTCAAGTCCGGCCTGCCGGTTTCCCTGAATCCCTTCATAAATGTTACTTTGCTCACACTCCAACAGCACGTCAAGTATTAAAAACCATTTGTCTCCATTCACTCCTATCAAATACGCTCACTCATGCTTGCTGGAAGTCCAAGCCCCTCGCACACAAAACTTCCTTTACTCCCTCCCTCCACCCTTTCCTAGGCCGACCCCTACCCCGCCTTCCCTCCACTACAGATTTATACACTCTCGAAGTTATTCTGTCTCGTTCCATTCTCTCTACATGTCCGAACCACCTCAACAACCCCTCCTCAGCTCTCTGGATAATAGTTTTGGTAATCCCGCACCTCCTCCTAATTTCCCTTGTGGCACCCCACTCGACACATGCGCCCACTCTGACACTTCATCACGTACCAACACTCGTTTTCCTTCCTGTCGGGTATTCCCTGATCCACTGCAGTACTTCCCCTACTATTTCTGCCTGCTCCTCTAATTTTTGTACCAGTCTTGTGTGGTACTTTGTCAAAAAGCCTTTTTACAGTCCAAAAAGATGCAATCTACCCATCCCTGTCTCTCCTGTTACCTTATCTAGAACTCAAGTATATTTGTGACACAGGATTTCCCATCCCCGAAGCCGTGCTGATTGGCATGTATCAGCCCAATTCTTTCAGTGTGTTCCACCACTCTTCTCCTGATAATATTTTCTATGACTTTTCATACTATACATGTTAGTGACACTGGTCTGTAGTTTAACGCTGCCTGTCTGTCTCCTTTCTTAAAATTTGGAAGTATATTTGTTGTCTTCCACGCCTCAGGCAATTGCCCGGTTTCGATAGACTTATTGAAGATTGTTGTTAGTGGCACACACAGTTCCTCTGCTCCCTCTCTCAGGACCCATGGAGATATATTATCTGCAACCACCGCATTTGAGGTATCTAGTTCACCTAGCAGTTTCTTGACGTCCTCCTTGCATCCTACCTCCACTGTTTGCTGGAAGCATTTCTGTCTCTATTGTGAATGCTTCTCTTAAGTTTATCAAAGGACCCCAATGGAAATAAGTCACTCTGTCTGACTTTTTTGGGTTATCCTAGGTTCTCTACACATATGCTGCTATGTATGATAATCTATGTAACTGTATTTGTGTATACCTGAATAAACTTAATTACTTACTTACTAATCACATACTTCCTGGTTACTCTTTGTGAGCTCCCCTCCTTCTTTCCTCAGCCTAATTACCTGGTCCTTGACTGTTGTTTTTCTCATAATGTGACTGTATAACAACTTTGGTTAAGATTTGGCTTTAGATGCTATGTCGTTCTTGCATTGCCTTTGGGCCTCTCTCCTTATCCCTGCATATTCGTTTCTGGTTCTTCTGCTCAACTCCTTGTTTTATTGATTCCTTTGCCTTCTATACTTTTTCCATGCTCTAGCACACTTGGCTTTGGCCTCTTTACACCTCCAGTTAAACCATGGGCTCACTCTAGTCTTACTATTTTTTCTGGTATGAACTTCTCCTCTGCTTCCCTGCATTTTGTGGTCATTAATTCTATCATTTCATTTACTGTCTTTCCCTCTAGTTCTATTTCCTACTGCACTTAATGCAGGAATCTTCTCGTTCCTAAGTTGTCCCATTTTTTAAAGTTTGGCTTCTCTCGTCCTTCTCATACTGCTGCATTCTCCACTGTTAACTCTACAAGGTATTCAAAACTCAGGTCGTCATGATCACTAGCGCCAAGGAGTCTTTTGTGTGTGATAAGAGATCCAGCCTTGCTGCAACATCTTCTCCTCGCCCTCTGGTTGTATCTCTAACATGTTGGTGCATGAAGTTCTCCAATACTGTCTCCAGCATTTTAGCCCTTCACGTTTCTGGTCCCCCATGTGGCTCTATGGGGGATTGAAATCCCCCATGATGAGTAATTTTGGCCTACTCATATGAGCCCTCCTGGCCACTTCAGCTAGTGTATCCACCATTGCTCTATTGCTCTCATCATACTCTTGTCTTCGCCTCCTGCTGTTCGGTGGTGGGTTATACATAACTGCTATCATCACCTTTGCAACCCAGTCTGAAGCGTTCTTATAATGAAGATGTCTGTTTCCCCTCTGTCCATTCCTACCAGTTCCTCAAAATTTAACTGGTTTTTGATGAGCAGTGCCACTCCTGCCCCTCTGTTTTCTCTGCCTTTCCTCAGGATCTGATATCCAGTTGGAAAGATTGCATCTGTTATCATCCCTGTAAATTTTGTATCTGTTAGTGCTATGATGTCAGGGGATACATCAATGAATCGTTCTTGCCACTCCTCACTCTTGTTTGTTATTCCATCAGCATTGGTGTACCACTCCTTTAGCTTCCTTTCCACTACTGTATTTTGGGAGATGGAAGAGGATGGTGTATGCTGAGGATGTGGGAGGCAGGGTGGAATATTATGGGAGGCTGCTGTGATTGTGAAATTAGTGCTTGGGGGGGGGGCTATGAAGTGTGGTTTGTTTCTGGTTTTTGTGTTTGGTTGATATGGGGTGACAGGGGTTGAGGGAATTCTGTAAGCATTTGTGTTTGATGTTCTCTCTGAGGCTGAACTTTCCTGTCTGTCATTGCCTGTCCTGTCACTCTTTCCTTCCACTGGTTTCGCTTTTCTCAGTTGTTCCTTTTCTTTTCGTGTTCTGTCTCGACTAAGGTACACTCATTGATATTCTTAACATTGACTTCTGTTGTAGTAACCTGTTCCATACCACTTCCGTCTTGAATGTTAATATGATTGGTCGATTTTTTTCCCTCGAATATTCCCAAGTCTTTGAAAATTTTCTACATGAGACATGTCCTTCTCTCCTGTTAAAGCAATGATGCTCTTAATCTCTTTATCCTCCCAATGCTTTCTTCCATCGTTTGTTTTCCCTTCTTCCCTTCAGCCTCCTGAAGCCCTTGAATAATTATTGACCTCTCCCTCTTTTCTTCTCATTTTTTTTTATGGTAGCAGTTGTAATATTATTTAGTAAGTCGTTTTATTGTGTTATCCTTGGTTAAGTCTACATAATGAATTCTTTAGATGTCTATAACATCTGTATGCCTTCAACACCATTGTTATAAAACAGTTTTTCTATGTTATGTACACAAAATGAAAATGAAAATCTTGCTTCTGTCCGAAATGCTCAGGCACATTGTATACTGTGCAAAGACATAAAATTTGAATTTGAATGATAAAAAAGCCAAACTACAAAAAATGATGCTCTGTGGCGTCCGACAGCAGCCGTCGTGGGAAATACAGTACACATTTAAGCACATTTTTTACGCAAATTTATAAGGACAATCAGTTAATTTATTACAGATAAATGCAAATAATTTTACAAACGAATAAACAGGAAAACAAGTAATTTTAATATAGGGCTAAGTTTATATTACCAGTATAAAGAACAAAACTAAACACATATTGAATTTTATATCAGTTTAACAATGATAACTCACTGATAAGGTCCACATCAACACATGAAAAAATGTAGAATAGCCTTAACTAACGTAGTAGTTACTGTTAACAAGCTCATAATTACAACCGTTACTTAAGAGGACTGGTTAGAGGTCGCAGATAGTGGCCACTAACGCAGAAAACTCACAGAAGTATTCTCAGAGAAATCTTCCAAATAAAGCCTCTTAGAGCAGTGGTACAGTGCTGGAGTCTTCCTCCAGTTTATTTTTTCATTGACAGTCGTTTATACGTATCTGAATTTATGGATTATATATCTCTGAGTGGATTAGTTAAATATCTGAATTTGCTCAATATCTGAAATTATTATTTATTTTATTATTAACACATTGGCCGTTTCCCACCAAGGCAGGGTGGCCCGACAAAGAAAAACTTTCATCATCATTCACTCCATCACTGTCTTGCCAGAGGCGTGCTTACACTACAACAACAAAACTGAAGAGTGCAGACACTGTACTTCCCATCTCCAGGAATCAAGTCCGGCCTGCCGGTTTCCCTGAATCCCTTCATAAATGTTACCTTGCTCACACTCCAACAGCACGTCAAGTCCTAAAAAACATTTGTCTCCATTCACTCCTATCTAACACGCTCACGCACGCTTGCTGGAAGTCCAAGCTGCTGTTAAAAAACATATGATTTATAGTAATAAGAAACATATTTCTGAGTGAGATAAAATAATAATAAACAAACGATGAGTTGTAAAAATGTAAATGTTAAGAAATGTTAATGGGAAACCCAGAGTGAGTTCCACGAGGATCTCCTCCACCTGACAAGTCTTGTGAATGTCAAAAAGGACGACGGGACAATCCCCTGTCTCGAAAACCTTCACACGGAAAGGTTGCAAACGAAGGCTAGATAAATAAATAACATGTAATTATATATATATATATATATATATATATATATATATATATATATATATATATATATATATATATATATATATATATATATATATATATATATATATATATATATATATATATATATATATATATATATATATATATATTTAATGCCGATTAGGTAAAACTTGCGATTTTGGCTTAAATAGCAACGCTCTTCTTGCCATATAAGATAAGCGAAAATTTGTGTATGCAATAATTTCGCCAAAATCATTCTGAACCTAACGAAAAAAATATATTTCATTGTGTTTGTTTATTATTAAATTATTGTAAACGTATCTAAAATATATTTAGTTTGGTTAGGCTAAATTAAATTGCGCTTGCTATAATAAGGTTAGGTAAGTTTTCTAAGTTTTTTTGGTACAAAATTATAAATTTTTACATTAACATAAATGAAAAAATATATCTTTAAACGTATAAGAGAAAATTTTAGAAAGGAATTAATTTTAAATGAGTTCTCAGTATCGATTAATATTCTTTACTTATGAATCTTCTATACCATTCTGATAATATTTCTATGTTCTAAATTTCTACTTCTAATATCCCTTAACCGCACTATCTATGTTATGACGTAATCTTGTGTACCTGTCAATGAATGGAACAATATCAGTTAAACACATTATATATCCATTCACAACTAACGTGCAATGCACGTTAATATGCACAGCATATTAGGGGCTTTTGGCATGTACATCTCATTAATACCTATGTATCATGTCTACCCAACTATGTATCATTGTACCATGTCTAAATAAAGTATTATTATAGTATTATTATAACGTGGTATGAAGTTTTGATGCGTAGACACTGGTAGGGCATCACCAATCCATCAACCCACCTGGCATACTGAGCAATCCTGTGATTTTGTATAGCATTGTTGTTTAAGATTGTGTACAATGGACTCTACTAAATAGCTATCGAGCTTGTATAACCCATAATTTGAGTTATATACTGTATTCCTTTCATGTTTCAAGAGAGAAGATTCAATTATGTTTCTTTCCATGACAGAACTGTTTGATACTATCATCTGGGCAGCATCCCATCCCGGTGGGTGATTACAGGAACTAACGTGGTTAAAGATAGCGTTCGACTCCTGCTCTGTCCTAACTGAATATTTATGTTGGACTATTCTGAGTACATGGGACCTTGTAAACCCCACCAACTTTGTTGTAGGGTGTGTTTAATCAGTCTTTGTTTCACAGTTCCTGTGTTTTTGAAAGACAGATTTATATTGATCTTTTTTAATGCCTCACGTAGGCAAACCAGATTCCCATTGTATGGTAAAACTAGTACATTTTTCCTGGCCATCACTTCATTAGGTTCAGTCCTGTAGAAAGTCTTTCTTGCTGACATTATTGCCTTCTCGACAAAATCCCTGGGATATCTCAGTTTTGTGGCTTTGTTGAATATCTTGCTGATTTCGTCCTCTAGGTACTCTGGACTGCAGATGTGCAAGGCTCTCAAGAACATTGTGAGGAACACACTCCTTGTTACCCTGGTGTCGTGGTTGGAATAGTAGTGAATGTATGAAGACACATTGGTGGACTTCCTATAAATTGTGAATTTGAATTTTCTATCGACACGATGGATTAAAACATCTAGGAAAGGCAAAGTGTTGTTTATTTCATGTTCTGTGGTGAACTTAGTCTAGGTAGGAACTCATCAATGTTGTGACCATTGGGCCACAGGCAAAGAACATCATCTACGTATCTTAACCAACTAGCTTTATCTGGGAGAATGTCTTTAAGAAGTCTGGTCTCATAGAATTCCATATACAGGTTGCTGAGTAAGGGGCTAAGTGGATTTCCCATTGCCATGCCTGGAATAACATCGTCGAGAGGAACAGTGTCAGTGATCAGACCAAAGACTGGATGCTGGTTGAAACGAATGGGACGAAGCTGAAGCTAAGGAAGGTCCAAGAGACTGCTGTGGAGACCAGCCATTCTTTCTCTATGATAACGGACGAATGTGAATAGACGATCCAGAACATCCCAAAGAAAAACCATCGAGGACAGCTACACTAACACCGCCAGCAGATATAAGAACATTGCTTTAGTTGGGAACAGTCGGGTTAAATTCATGGATACGGAGTTTTGTCTTAGAGATAAGAAGAGGAGGCAGAGGGTTTGTTTTTCTGGGGCTGGAATGGATTCACAAGAGGTCGTTGCTGCCTGATAAATTTACTGACGTTCTTTTATAAGGAATTTGAGGCAGTGGGGAACGATAAGAATATGATGTTGTATATTTGAATTACAGTAAGCCTTCGACAGAGTACCTCACGAAAGACTTAAGAAAAGTGACAGCTCATTGTATAGGAGGTATATTTCTCACATGGATCGAGGCATGGCTCACCAATAGAAAACCGACAGTTTGCATTAATGGGTTCAAGTCTGAATGGGGACCAGTCACTAGTGGCGTTGCACAAGGAACAGTTTTAGGTCCATTGTTGTTTATAATTTATATTAATGACCTTGATGAAGGAATTACAAGTAACATGAGTAAATTCGTTGATGGCGTGAATATCAGCCGAATAATAGATTCTAAGGAGGATACCAATAAACGTCAGGCGGATTTGGTTAAATTAATGTGATAGTCTGAAAAGCGGCAGTAGTAGTTCAGTGTGGACAAGTGTAAAGTCGTAATCCTAGGGCATGAAAATAACCCTGTCCTAATAGATGCTTTAGTCTCTTCTTCATCTATTTAGGGTCATTTGTATTTGACCTAATTTCCCTCTAGGGAATATATATACATTGGATATGTTGTACATTATAAAGAAAAAGGTCATAATCACGGATCCTATTGTTATTGTAAGTATGACGTTCGTCAAGAGAATCAATAGAGATTTTCCCCGTCAACACTTGAGACTAGGTCCATTATAATCGTCAGAACTAAAATCGGGGGTTTTTACTGTATCATCATTATTCACTTACTCACAAGAAATATTAAAGGTAATAAATTTATAATCACTTGCGGTAAACTCTTCACTTATTTCTAGAATATTAACAAGAGTTTTCTTATTTGACAAAACGAGGTATAGTTGAGTAATAACTCCAGTAGGTTCTTTTGCAGACTGTTTAAAAAAACCAGTTCTGAACTACTTCCAGGAGGTCACTGGACTTCTAATTTCCGGTTAAAAACGTCAAATTGATTTAACTACGGTTAATATCCTTTACTATTACTACGTTATCATGTCCAGAAGTTTTAACAGTTTAGCTACAAAGAAGTCTCCCTCTGTCGTTTTTTAAGTTTGGGGGTGGGTATATTACATTTAAAATTTATTTGTCTTGCTCAAAAAATTCTACCGAAACATGTTCTATGCCTAATCTTTTATTTTTTCTATTTCTATGCAAAGATTCATGTTATCTCTGGCATATAACGCTACTCCACCCTCCTTCCTGTTATTTCTTTCAGCATGTAACAGTTCAAACCCTTGAATGTAAAACTCAGCAATCATGGCCCGACTCTTCAAATTAAACGATATGCAACCAGACGCCTTCAATTATTGTATTCTTGGAACTTACTATTAGTAAAAAATATATGTTAAGATGATTTTTTCTGTACCTTTTCCCTACTCTTCTTTGCCTTTTCACAATTTTTGCTATTATTGTATATTTTCCTAGTATTACTTGAAAAAAAATCATTATATCACAGTCTAAATCAATATTAGCACAATCCATAAGCCCTAACTATTTCTAGTTTAAAGCTATAACAACACTCAGTATTGAATTACCCAGAGCACACACACCTGCCCTAGGTAAGTGAATCCCATCCTTAGCATATGTGACATTTCTGCCGATTAATGGTGCTACAATATCCATAGTGATTATCCAGCCAACAATTAACACCAGTTTCGCTGGACAACCATTTTTTTCAACACTCCTTTAGGCAAAATGTCACATATTCCAGAGTGTCATCACTTCTTCCTAATTATGTCTATTGCTGACCTATACCTGTTAATTAGGTTCTCACTCCTATGCTTGCTAACATCGTTGACTCCAGCACTCAGACTGTTAATGATTGGTCTCATTAACTTTTAAGATGTCAACATGGCTAACAATATCCTGCATGCGAGCCTTAAGAAAATACACCCTCCGTTGCTTCTTTCTTTCTTTAAGACAGAAAGCCTTATCAGTACATTTAATATGACTGTCCTACACAAGAACAATGTTCAAACGTTCAGTGGCGGTGTTCGTAGTGGTGTTCTCGATGGTCGTCGTTCGGATGTCCCAGAACGTCGACTAACATTCATCTGTTAACATAAAGAAAGATTTTTTGGTTTCCATAATAGTCTGCTAGATCTTCCTCATCTTCAGCTTCCTTACTTTCCTTCCTATCAACATCTAATCCTTGGTCCGATTACACTATGTAACACTTTTTGTTCCTGGCAAGTAAGTGTTATTTTCCTACTTTTATTGCAAAACAATAGTAAATTTCCATTATTCCTTTTAAACTTTGCTTTTGTGGCATACAGGTTCAATGTTTGACAAAAAATGGCTAAATTTCAATATTTTTGGCTAGTTATCGATGTAAAACAAAAACATATAATAAAATAAATAAAATTTACATAAAATGAAATTTACAAATTTTATTTTAAACTTTCTGAAACATATTTACAAAGTTAAAAATGAGCAGTTTTTCTAGATTTGCGAGCATGCAACAAATCACTTTCCCGTTTAAACCCCAAATGTTGTCTCCCATAATGTTTTCATTATAAGATCCCTGATATCTGTGTTCAAAGTCTATTATACTCACATATTATGCTCACATATTCTCCTTCAAATTGTCAAGATGAGCATCAAGGATATGGACCTTAAGAGACATCCTACAACCCATCTGACCATAACTTTTTACCAAAGTCTCAACAAGTTCCACATAATTGGCATCCTTGTTGTTGCCCAGAAAGCCCTGTGCTACAGCAACAAAACTCTCCCAGGCTTCCTTTTCCTTCTCTGTGAGCTTCTTTGGAAATTCTGAGCACTCCATGATTTTCCTGACGTGTGGTCCAGTGAAGATGCCAGCCTTCACCTTTGCCTCTGATAGCTTGGGAAAGAAGTCTTGAAGATACTTGAAGGCTGCAGACTCTTTGTCAAGAACTGTAACAATCTGTTTTATTAGCCCTAGTTTGATGTGTAATGGAAGGAACAGACAGAACCTTTTGAGGATCCACCAATGGTTTATGTTTGATATTATGTCTTCTACTGAGAACTCAGTCCTTTGAGGCCAGTGCTTCCTCTGGTAATGTGCTGCTCTGTCTCTACTATCCCATTGACAGAGATAACATGGTAACATTTTAAAACCTCCTTGGAGTCCCATAAAAAATGCCACCACTTTCAAGTCTCCAGTATCCTCCCAGCCATACTTATCATAGTTCAAAGCTTCCAGTAGTCCTCCTTAAGATGCACTGAATGAGCCAAGGGAAGAGATGGATACTTGTTCCCATTGTGCAGAAGTGAAGCTTTAAAGTTTCTGGAGGAGCTGTCAATGAAGTCTCCACTCACCTGGATTGCAAGCAATTCCAATTGCATCAAACAGTCCTGATACATCATTACAGTAGCACAACCTGTCTTCATTAGTGAAGAAGCTTGAGAAATGTTGGCGACGTTTTCTTTGGCTTGTCACTTGCACACTTTCGTCTACCAAGTCCCACTCCTTGATCCATGAAATCAAAAGCTCAGCATTTGACTTTGTCAAACCAAGGTCTCTTGATAAGATCATTGAGGTGTGTTTTGTTTGGGTAGTAAGGATTCCTCCCAACAGCTGCATCTGTGAGATCATAGTCTTGTTCACTGTGCTCTTCATTTTCTGATTTGTTGCTTTCTTCGTCTGACAGTTGACTTCTTTCTGGAGGTGAAGGTACAGGAAGATCAGCACTGTGTGGTACTGGTGCAATAGAAGAGGGAAGGTTTGGATATGAAATAGCAGGAGCAGTTTTCCCAGGTTGGCATTTGGCAGGATCCACCAGGCAGAAGTATCAGTTGGTTGAGTGATCAGTGGGTTCACGCCATATTCTAGGAACACCAAACTTCATGGCTCTTTTTTCTCCTCTATACCATCCTGTAAAAGAACAAAAGAATTAGTTTCAGTTACATTCATTTCATTTAAAAAATGTTCCTATTGAATATTTTACCCTTCATATAATTAATGACTTTCTTACCTTCCAATATTTTCTTACAATGCTCACAAGCAACATGAGGTGCCCAGGTCTTGTCTGGGTCCCCACCTGGCATGCCAAAATATGCTTCGTAAGCTTCACACATTTTTTTAGATGCAGTTACAGAGAACTTTGCTCTTGTCTTAATGAATTGACCACATATGTAGCAGAATGCATCTGGAGAATGATTGCAGCATCTTGATGCCATTTAACTTCTTCTCAGGCAGCCAGAGCTGAGCTGAATGCTGGTTTGTGAGTCCCTGTTTTTATATTTGCCAAGCAAAACCCTAGAAAATAAAAGTTTTACATCAGTTTTTCTTGACAGTGTTCCACAAGTGTCTTGACCACAAAAGCAAAGTTTTACGATCAAAATTGTTATTTTAAATTTTGTTTAGTTATAAAGAATTGGGAAATGATGATTATTTCCCAGGAACACGAAAAAAGTGAAATTTTGGTACATTGTGTTATGGTGGAAGCTGTTTTCTACGTCTTTGTTCTAAATATAATCTATGTACATCTCTTTCAGCCACTGAATCTCTCTTCTAGCTGACTCTAAAACTGCCTTAACTTGAAGGTGTACAGTTGTTCAAAGTTGAGGGAAGCTATCACAATTTTAGTTAGCTAAGAATGGAGTGATCATATACTCACACGACAATGATCACAGTTGACTACATCCACAGAAACAAACGCCCCTTCTCTTTCCATGAACCCATTCCTTACTCGTTCTCTTTCCAACCGAAAATCTCCCTTATCTCGAGGTACATTCTTCCGAACGTCCCCAATACATTTTTTTATTCTCCAATAATAAACTTTCAACCACTAAAACTACATTAACAACCACCGCTATAACCCACTCTCTCATAATTAATTACTACTGACACCTCCTCCTGTCACTTTAACAGATACCACTTTTCTTACCACAGCCACAACTGTTATAACAACCCACATAGCCACAATTGAGACTCCATTGTTAGAGTCCCCCTCACACTCTTCCCTACAATCAATACCCCTCTGCCCCAACTCCTCCTCACCGTCCTTCACAAGCCCACCTCACCTCACACCGCAACACCACGCATATTTTTCAATCCCTTTAAATCCCTCCAAACATTTTATAAACTTCACCCATGAAACCCACAACCCACCACTTATCCCAAAAGCAACCCCCCACTCAGCCGACTACCTATTAGTTACCACTACAACCCACTCCACACTCCAACAACTGATTCGTCACCCCTGAAAGCATCGCTAACTTACCCCCCCCCCCACCCCACAAAACATCCATTATCTCAGAACTTCATCCATCGCTCCATAAAATCCATCAAAGCCCCTTCCCCCAAAATCCACGTCTCACCTCTCAGCAACCCACTAATCACCCTCACCCTGTCATGCTAGATGTGTGGGACAGGGTGTGGGACAGGGTGTGGGACAGGGTGTGGGACAGGGTGTGGTCTGGTCAGACACTGCTAATCAAGTTTCCACTACGTCAATATAAGGCTGTTTAGCTGCACATTATAACAGCATTTACTTAACAAATTAATTTCAAGTAGCAAACAACTCCGACATCGGAAATGTTTTCATCTTTTCTTGTAAAAATATCACAACAAAGTTTAACTTGACAAGGTTATGTTGACGACCTTCGTCAGGTGTGAAACACTGAATTATACTAATATTACTGAGCTGAGTAACACAAGAAGCATCATTCTAGAGTAAATATTGAACACAGAGATATATACAGGTGAGTGTGTGTGTACCTTCAGAGTTGAAGGGCATTCAAGCTCCCGGTCCCGCTCTCACGGTCACAGGCTAGTAATGGAAGGCGTTTGCTGGCCTCAGCAGCAACAGTGATTCAAGTGCAAGCACCCACATGGATGTTTCACGGTCTGTAAAAATATCAAACAAAGTATATAATTGACAAGGTTATGTTGACGACCTTCGTCAGGTGTGAAACACTGAATTATACTAATATTACTGAGCTGAGTAACACAAGAAGCATCATTCTGAGATGTACTATTGAACACATGTAATATATTACCGAGGTTGTATGTGTGTGTGTACTCTCCTAATTGTGGTTGAAGGGGTCGATTCATAGCTCCTGGTCCCGCCTCTTCACTGGTCACATCTAGGTGAGTACAAATAGGAAGCGCGTTTGTCTGGCGCTCAGCAGACGGAGGATCAAGCCTGAATGACCCACATGGGTTTAGGGCTTAACATGAATGTAAAAGTAAAAAAAAAGTCTTCACTGGTCGCTACTAGGTGTGTGTGAGTGTATGTGTGTGTGTGTGTAATCAACTGATTGTACTCACCTAATTGTGGTTGCATGAGTCGATTCATAGCTCCTGGCCCTGCCTTTTCACTGGTCGCCACTAGATCCATTCTCTTCCTGCTCAATGAGCTTTATCATACTTCTTCTTAAAGCTATGTATGGATCCTGCCTCTACTGCCTCCCTTTCCAGATTATTCCATTTTGTGACAATTCTGCGACTGAAGAAATGCTTCTTAACATCCCTGTGATTCATCTGAGTCTTCAACTTCTAATTGTGACCCCTTGTTGCTGTGTCCCATCTCTGAAACATCCTGTCTCTGTCCACCTTGTCGATTCCTCTCAGTATTTTATATGTTATCAAGTCCTCACTGTCCCTCATGTCCTCCAGTGTCGTCAAGCCGATTTCCCTTAACCGCTCCCCGTATGACATGCCCCTTAACTTCGGGACTAGTCTCGTTGCAAACCTTTGCACTTTCTCTAATTTCCTGACGCGCTTGGCCAAGTGTGGGTTAAAAACTGGTGCTGCATACTCCAATATTGGCCTGATGTACACGGTGTACAGATTCCTCAACGACTCCTTACTGAGATGTCGGAATGCTATTCTTAGGTTTGCTAGTCGCCCATATGCAGCAGCAGTTATTTGGTTGATGTGCGCCTCAGGAGATGTGTTCGGTGTTATACTCACCCCAAGATCGTTTTCCTTGAGTGAGGTTTGTAGTCTTTGGCCCCCTAGACTGTATTCTGTCTGCGGTCTTCTTTGCCCTTTCCCGATCTTCATGACTTTGCACTTGGAGGGGTTGAGCTCCAGCCATTTGCTGGACCAGACCTCTAGCCTGTCCAGATCCCTTTGTAGTCCTTCCTGGTCCTCCTCCGATTGAATTCTCTTCATTAACTTGACATCATCTGTAAACAGGGACACTTCTGATTCTATTCCTTCCGGCATGTCATTCACATACACCAGAAACAGCTCCGGGCCTAGGACTGACCCTTGTGGAACCCCGCATATCACAGGCGCCCACCCCGACACCTCGTGTGTGTGTGGTATTTACCTAATTGCACTCACCTAATTGTAGTTGCATGGGTCGATTCATAGCTCATGGCCCCGCCTCTTCACTGGTTGCTACTAGGTCCTCTCTCTCCCAGCTTCATGATCACTTTCAAAACTGAAGAAATACTTCCTAACATCCCTTTGAGTCACCTGAGTCTTCAACTTCCAATTGTGACCCCTTGTTACTGTGTCCCATCTCTGGACTATCCTGTCTTTGTCCACCTTGTCAATTCCTCGCAGTATTTTATATGTCCTTACCATGTCCTCCGTATCCCTCCTGTCCTCTAGTGTCATCAGGTAGATTTCTCTTAACTTTTCTTCGTAGGACATTTCCCTTAGCTCCGGGACTAGTCTTGTTGCAAACCTTTCCAGTTTACAAAGTAATAATAACTTCTAGAAAACTGATGGCAAGCTACGACTCAACAATGTATGCTTATTTGTCCTGGTATCTGTAACTTAATCTCTTAGAAAGATAATAAGAAGACTTTCATTATGATTTAAACTGTAAAATAACGTGATTTTCAAAGAAAAATATTTTTATGAACTGAAATAACAATAAAATTTACTAGGTAATAAATATATCAATAAAACAACAAAAGTAATTGACTATATTCAGCATACTCTATTCAATGTATTTATATTAAATTTCTCATAATTACTATTTCATTGTTTATATATATACAATTTTTTTTCATCCACCACAGTGCAATATAAATAGGCAGATATATTTTAAGATTAAAAAAAATGAGATGCACCTATTTATTACTTCATATATTATTATCAAGCACATCAGCTCAAGCTGCATTAATTTGTATATATATCTAAATGTGGTTAATATAAAAAAAGTCTTTATATAAATCTTATTTTAGAATATTTTTTGTAATATCTTCTAGGTTTCCATTTAAGAGATATTTATGAAAAAAATTACAACTAAATAACTCTCCGAAATAGTGAAGCAGCTTTCGTTCTACATAAGTTCTTCTTCACCGGACAATTTCACTGAAAATTGAACCTAAGGAGTTACAGGTCACGTGGTGCAGGATAATAAAGATCATTCTTGAAAACGTTGGACTAAAAGAATCCTCATATTTTAACAGATCAAGTCATGAGTACAATCGATTTTCACCATTAAGCGCCAACCATATAACTTCCAATTACCTCATAAGAAATTCATCTTTCAATCTATCAAACACAAGATGCATTAAAACCTGTGAATAGGATACAGGTTGGCGTAATCAGAGACACGGAAGGCAAGTGAAAAACTTAGTGAGACTGACAAGGTGTTGCTGGTTGTTAGGATGGGTCGCAACTCAGTTGTTCTGAGTAGCCAGAGAGAACCGTACACGTGAAAGCTCTTATGTAGTCTATATATTGCAGTGTATGAATTTTGTCACAAACTGAGGTTAATTTGTATAGGCTGAGTCTCAAGATGTTTTGCTTATACAAACTTAGTAATGAGTGGACACAGCATTTGCCAAGCTTTTGTACTCAGAATATGACGGGTCTGAATAGACTTTTTCTCTGAGTCTTGTCTTTGACTAGTAGGTTTTTGACTAAATGCATTGTTTTAGACTTGGGAATGACTCCTAGTGAGTTTCATGCCTTGATACTTGGGTGAGAATTTGAAATTTCACATGATGCATATGTTATATGATTAGCTCAGTAATGGTCTTGAATTAATTTTCAATTGAGGGTTAATTAACTTACATTTGGTATGTGTATTGATAAACGTGTATTCAGGCATCATTACTATTTATAATGCAAACTTTAAATAATTTTGTTAAAGAAGACTTTCTTCAGCCAATATTGGAGCAAATTACTGTTCTTGTTTTACTAAATCGATAGAGTGGTGAATTGATGTAACATTTTTGAAATGCAGCCATTAGACAGTCTTCTATTTTTCATGAAACTCTAATTAGTAAGCGATAATTACGCGTCTAAAACCCGTGAGGGGAGATGTTACTGCAAGGAATGTGCGCTCTCCTGTTCAGCATTAATTCCTCTCCGTCAGAATCATAATCACTCTCTGGCTCCCTAACCTGTCAGTTATCCTCTTACGTCCCTCTCTTGCCTGTCACTATCCGTCACTCACTCTTCCTGTGTCACTCTTTTCCACAGGTCTCGCCCTGAGCAACGTCGTTATTTTGTTTTATTTCATACCGACGCTCCCCTGTCTCCATTCCATTTTTTATTCACTCTGCTCTTTTAAATCACTTGAGTGTTCATGCATCTGTTTGTCGTATATCAGTACGTGGGTGGAGTCTGTCAAGGGTGGAACCATATCAATAAGTGTAAGACTCTTCCAACTAGCAGGAGGTAGTTTTAGGCTTCGCTAGTAATGTGAGAGAGGGTGAGAGTAGGAATTAGGAATACTATTCATGTGCTTAGCAAGTGTGCTGCTTACATACTTGGAGGTAAGGGCGGCAAAGCAAGTGAGGCATTCCATTACAAGCAGGCACAGGGCTCCATCAGCAGTGTGTGTGGGAGTGAACTAGCATGTTTGGAGCTCCATCAGCAGTGTGTGTGGGAGTGAACTAGCATGTTTGGAGCTCCAGCAGCAAGGGTTGAGCTCCATGAACATGACCTGGGCCCCTCCACTTGGTGTGTGATTGCACTGGAAACTAGTGTATAGTTCTATCACTTGAGTGAATAGGTCTGGGTTCCTTGAGCTATAGTGGAGCTCAACAAGGGAAGGGACTCCACCAGTAGTTTAAGCCGGTGTTTGAATCAAGCAGATTTAAAGCTCCGCTAGCATAAAAAATGCGAATCGCCGAGTTTAGCCTATTTGACAAGGGTGTTCCTTGCCGAACTAGCAGAATGAAAATTTGTTTTAGCTATAAATCAATTCAATTAAATCTTAAAACGCGAAAAATATATGTATCATTGATTGAAGCAATATTAAATCAATTTAAACTGACCTATAATATAGATAGCAGAATTTAGCTTGAAAAATTATGCTTGTTTAAGTTAGGTTATGTGACGTATCTGGCCCGAGCACAACGTGGCCTGTAAATTGACTGGGCGCAGGATTTTTTTTTTTTTTTTTAAGAGACATATATATAAATTATTTACAAAACATAACACCTTTGTAGAAATTTCGTGTATATGAAAAACCAAATCCTGCTACTGGTATCATGAAAATTTACTCAATATTCATTTATAAGTAACTTTTCACCATAAGTAAAACTCATCAATGTTACCTTACCGTTACATTGACAAAACATAATGTTTTACAAGAAATCCTCATTGGAATCAACAGCCCATTTATATAATTACGTTCGACACAAACGTCACATAGTACCCAAACTTAAGATAATACAGCCATGTCGTCTCAGAACATCAAGCAACATATAATAAGTACTGCGCTAGACTTCCAGACCCCCAATAATTATTATTCTCACATGCCCTACGTACCAACACAACCTTCAAATAATGTTATGCATACAAACGATAGGAAATAACAATAGGCACCCAATGTACCTCGTACCCCGGTGCTTTATCCACATAGTGTCTGTTCCAGACCTGTACTAATATCTATAAAAGCACTGCCAAATACAATACATATTCGAAATGACACGATTGCAAACAAATATACAGTGGGGTTCGAACCCTCGGTCTGGAGTTTGAATTCTCTGACCCGGGTTCGAACCCCACCCGTGGTATAGTTTACAATACATATTCAATTTACACAAATAATACACACTCCTGTCACATGAGTGATAAATCATGTTTCACAACAATATTCATCCTACAACTTATCTAAACATGTCCCAACAGAAAAACACCTATACAAACAGCATCGTCACAAAAAATTTCATTATACAATACATGTCAAAACAAAATTATAGCATAAGAGTGTTAACAAATATCGCTCTAGACATATACATATGGATTATGAAACTCATCCACCTAATACTTAAACAGTATGTCATACATTGAACACAAGTGTCCCCTCACAACAGGGAAGTATACAAAAAGCGAATACATAGAAGAAGATAACGAAATCATAAAGGACTCCAAACACAGTAATAAGGAAAAACTATTGAAAATTGTTCCATAAGGAACACCCTTACAATTAACCAATGGATAATATCATGACCAAAATTACCTCAATTGCTATGCCCAGGACCTGTCCATACAACCAATCGATCCTCCACAAAAGGATTTCCACTCCACATCACAACAATTCATATTTCAAAAGGTTATATCATCCTCTTCCAGACTCCCGGAAAGCCACAGATACATACCACTCATGAAAGTTAATTTGTTACCCCGTCGTCCCTCGTCACGCCCTCAACTCTCCAGAACATACGCATACGCACATCCTCCCTCGTCTCCCACCAAAATGGCATTGTCCTCCGTCATTCCCCCCTCCCCTCACATGACGCTCATCCCCTCCCCCACATACTCTTTCATTCCCTACATCCATACACCTGTCTAATTGTGTATAACTAAAGCCCATACACCACATTTCATCTCACCCCCTAGGAGACCAACACATGGTATAGCTTCATCCGCACCCATGAAGTAACCCTCCCACAGTTAAATCCCTGTATTCCACCAGTTCCCTTACACAAATACACTAACTTTAACCCCTTAGGTTCCTGCACTTCCAAAAGATGCCTCAACATGTCCCAGCATGATTGCAATTCCCTCCCTTCCCATCACCTATGCAGATCACCCATTACTACCCCCACTCTCTTTCCCCTCCCACCCAACCGCACATAGCACTGCTTTACGTACACACATTTTAGTCTGGCTTCCAAAGGTATAAGCCCCAAACCCCTGAACCCCACCCTTTGCATCACCACTTCCTTTCTCAACCAAGCCCTACCAAAGCCCCACACGTATCTTAACACTCTTCTGTGAAAATCCCTCACATCCTCCGGTATAAGTGGGTAAACAGCCGCAACATGCCACAACTTACTAGGGGTCTCCATCCCCCAACCTATGAATCACTCCTCCCACTACCCCTGCAGAATTCACCCGTCTAGCCTCATGCACATCTTCCATGTATACTACCCCACAAATCTTCAATTGCTCCACTACAGGCCATCTGTACCTCTCCCCCATCCCACCCCAACCACCCACGTGCCCACCTCTAATAACTTATATTTAGCCCCATTCACTGACATCCCTGTCGCCTTCCCAAAAATACTAACTATCCTTCCAACATTGCTAAGCCCCTCTGCCTCTCCCACCAATACCGTTGTATCATCCATGTATCCTACGATTCCAGCTTCTCAACCCATTACTCCTCCCTCCTCACTCACGCCTTCCTTAATCAAACTATAAATGGGGTTTTGCAAACATGCAAACAGGATTTGTGACAAAGGACAACCCTGCTGCAAACCCTTTTCCATACACACCTCATTACCCACTCTTCCATTCACTTACTTTTGCATTCCTATACAGTGTTTACGCCCATCCCACTATCTCCTCTCCGAACCCCTGCTTCCTCATAATAGTCCATAACATATCCCTCTCGACACTATCATATGCTGCCTTCCAATCTAATCCCAGGACACCCCATCCCCCGTCGACCCTCAATGAAGTCCTTAATCTTCCAATGCCCATGATACATACTACAACCTGGGATTTCAAATTGCCCACTGTCAATTACACTTCCTATCACTCTTTTCATCCAATTCCCTAACAACTTTGCAAAAATCTTGTAATCGGCACACATCATTGACAATGCCCGAAAATCCCTTTCCTTGATGTTCTTCTCTGCAAAGCTGACCATGAACTTTGTTTTAAAGTCTATCGAAAACCTACCAATCAACACGATCTTCTCCACTTCTACTCTCACCACGACACCAAAACTAAACGTGGTGTAATTATAGGGTTTTTCCTACGCGCACTCAGAATCTGCAGCAGTGAGTTCCTTGAAGAAGAATGCTCCCTCATTGAACAAGTTTTTTCCAAACTTCACTATCCTCGTCACTTCGTTAGAGACTGCAGACGACGGACATTAAACATCTTCAACACACCCAGAGAAGAGACTGTTGAGAAGAGATACATAGTCCTTCCCACCAACTCCATTTCCAAACAAGTTTCCAACATTTTTTCCAATTCCTCATTCCGAGTATCCACCTCCACATCCACCACCATCAAGGACATTACCAGTAACAGACAGGAAAAACTTCAATCCACGGCAGGGGTATACACAATCCCTTGTAATGGCTGCAGCAAATTATACGTCGGCGAAACATCCAGAGACCTCCAAACACGCATTTCAGAACACCAGTACGCAGGCAGATCTGACGACTCAAGAAATGGATGTGTTCAACACCGAAATTTACACAACCATTTAATCAACTACAGAAACGCAAGACTCATCGCCAGAGAAGACAACACGCATATATACCGAAGAATCCTGGAATCATCACTTATCTGTATATCCAACAACTTCAACCAGAACAACGGCTTCTACAACATAGCTGAACCTATTGCCAAGAAACTTCTTCAACGCTATCCCACATAGAACTCAAGAATGGAACACTGCAGGTCCTTTAAGTCACACAAGGTTTTAAACTATCACACTACTTTTAAGACTGTCACATGCAGCTTTCTCCACCTAACCCAGCATTCTCCACCTGACTATACCCTATATATATTCATGTTACTCATTTTCCAGGTAGATCTGTCTGTGACTCGATAAAGCCCACTGCGTGGGCGAAACGTTGTCAATAAAGGCTCACATTATACTGCTTATGTGTTTATTTTTACATTGATACCTCAAAGGCGATTTGGGCCCTTTGTTGTTCACAATCTACATAGATGAAGGAATAAATAGCGACAAAAGCAAGTTTGCTGATGACACCAAAATAGGCCGTCCAATTCATTCAAATGAGGACATTAGAGCACTCCTGGAAGATTTGAATAGACTGATGCAGTGGTCGGAGAAGTGGCAGATGCAGTTTAATATAGATAAATGCAAAGTTCTAAATATTGGACAGGACAATAACCATGCCACATATAAACTAAATAATGTAGATCTTATTTCTACTGAATGCGAAAAGGATTTAGGAGTTCTGGTTAGCAGTAATCTAAAACCAAGACAGCAGTGCATAAGTGTTCGCAATAAAACGAACAGAATCCTTGGTTTCATATCAAGAAGCATAAATAATAGGAGTCCTCAGTTTGTTCTTCAACTCTATATATCCTTGGTTAGGCCTCATCTAGATTATGCTGCACAGTTTTGGTCACCCTATTACAGAATAATAATAATAATAATAATAATAATAATAATAATAATAATAATAATATCTTTATTTACTACAAGTACATGTACATGGTATACAGTCCTAGCTGACATCAGTGACACACTACTATATAGAAAGTCCATTGTTATGCTGAGCATTTCGGGCAGATTAGGTCAGTGTCCTAGGATGCGACTCACACCAGTCGACTAACACCCAGGTACCCATTTTACTGATGGGGAACATAGACAACAGGTGTAAAGAAACACGCCCAATGTTTCTGCCCTGGCTGGGAATCGAACCCAGGCCCTCGCTGTGTGAAGCGAGAGCTTTAGCCACCAGACCACCAGAGCCTCTGGAAAACGTACAAAGGAGGATGACTAAGTTGATCCCATGTATCAGAATACTTGCCTATGAGGATAGACTGAGGGCCCTGAATCTGCACTCTCTAGAAAGGCGTAGAATTAGGGGGGGATATGATTGAGGTGTATAAAGGAAAAACAGGAATAAATAAAGGTTTATAGAACAAAAGTTAGGGATAAGATAGGTCCCCTTAAAAAAAACTTTGGGCATCTTACTGACAAGGAGAATGATATGTGCTCTATTTTTAATAATTATTTTCTCTCGGTTTTCACACAGGAAGACATTAATAATATCCCAGTAATTAATTTTTACAGAGGCCCAGAAGAAGATAAATTATGTAATATCACAGTCACTAGCGAAATGATTATGAAACAGCTGGACCGACTGAAACAAAATAAATCGCCGGGTCCTGATGAGCTTTTTGCAAGGGTTCTTAAGGAATGCAAAATGGAACTCTGTGAACCAATATCTAACATTTTTAATTTATCTCTTCAAACAGGTGTAGTGTCTGATATATGGAAGATGGCTAATGTAATTCCTATTTTTAAAGCAGGGGACAAGTCACTACCGTCAAACTACCGCCCAATAAGCCTGACCTCAATTGTAGGCAAATTACTAGAGTCAATTATAGCTGATATTATTAGAAGCCATCTATATAACCATAATTTGATTAATGATACCCAGCATGGATTCACGAGGGGCCGTTCCTGCCTATCTAATTTATTAACCTTCTTCAGTAAAGCTTTTGAGGCTGTTGATCACGATAAAGAATTCGATATTGTTTATTTAGACTTTAGTAAGGCTTTTGATAGAATACCGCACCAGAGACTGTTAAAGAAAGTGGCAGCTCATGGCATTGGGGAAAAGTGCTGTCATGGATCGAGTCATGGCTCACCAATAGGAAGCAGAGAGTGTGCATAAATGGGGTTAAATCCGAATGGGGACTTGTAACAAGTGGTGTTCCACAGGGATCAGTCTTAGGCCCATTGTTATTTATAATATATATCAATGACCTTGATGAGGAATTACTAGTGATATGAGCAAATTCGCCGACGACACGAAGATAGGTAGGATAATTGATTCAAACATAGATGTCATAGAACTTCAGGAAGATTTAGACAAACTTAATTCGTGGTCAGAAAAGTGGCAGATGCAGTTCAATGAAGATAAATGCAAGGTTCTGAAGCTCGGAGTGTCCATAACCCAAGCACTTATAAGTTAAATAACGTAGAACTTAGCCATACAGATTGCGAGGACTTGGGGGTGATGGTAAGCAGCAACCTTAAACCAAGACAGCAATGCCTAAGCGTACGTAATAAGGCAAATAGATTACTGGGATTTATATCAAGAAGTGTTAGCAACAGAAGTCCAGAGGTTATATTACAGCTTTATACATCATTAGTAAGGCCTCACCTAGATTACGCAGCTCAGTTCTGGTCTCCATATTACAGAATGGACATAAATTCGTTAGAAAACATTCAGCGTAGAATGACTAAATTAATACATAGCATTAGAAATCTTCCTTACGAAGAAAGATTGAAGACCCTAAAATTACATTCACTTGTAAGACGTAGAATGAGGGAGACATGATCGAGGTATACAAGTGGAAAATGGGTATTAACAAAGGGGATATAAATAAGGTCTTGAGGATATCTCTCCAAGAGAGAACCCGCAATAATGGAGTCAAGTTAGATAAGTTTAGATTTAGAAAGGATATAGGAAAGTATTGGTTTGGAAATAGGGTAGTTGATGAGTGGAACAGTCTGCCTAGTAGGGTTATTGAAGCTAGGACCTTGGGTAGTTTCAAATTTAGGTTGGATAAATTCATGAGTGAGAGGGGTTGGATTTGAGTGGGACTCGCGCATGAGTGGGTAGAATTGTCAAAGCTTATTTCTTGGGTAGCATTGAAAATTGGGTTGAGCAAATATTCTGTTAGTGGGACGGATTGTGAAGGACCTGCCTAGTATGGGCCAACAGGCCTGCTGCAGTGTTCCTCCTTTCTTATGTTCTTATGTTATTAAATAGCGTGCTAAAAATATCTAGTATTGACAGGACTCACAGCAATGGCTTTAAGTTGGATAAATTCAGATTCAGGAAGGATATAGGAAAGCATTGGTTTGGTAATAGAGATGTTGATGAGTGGAACAAACTCCCGAGTACTGTTATAGAGGCTAAAACGTTGTGTAGTTTTAAAAATAGGCTAGATAAATATATGAGTGGGTGCGGGTGGGTGTGAGTTGGACCTGACTAGTTTGTGCTACTAGGTCAGATGCCGTGCTCCTTCCTTAAGTGAATGTAACCTGACCTGGCTGGGACGGGGCATTGGCTTAAGCCAGTTGGAGATTTAGACCTGCCTCGCATGGGCCAGTAGGCCTGCCGCAGTGTTCCTTCTTTCTTATGTTCTTATGTTCTTAAATCTTTCCATGGGTCCTGAGAGAGGGAGCAGAGACACTATGTGTACCCAAAACAACAATATTCAACACATCTTTCGAAACTGGGAGATTACCTGAGGTATGGAAGACAGCAAATGTAGTCCAAATTTTTAAAAAAGGAGACAGACATGAAGCACTACAGACCAGTGTCACTGACATGTATAGTATGCAAAGTCATGGAGAAGATTATCAGGAGAAGAGTGGTGGAACACCTAGAAAGGAATGAGCTTATCAACGACAGCCAACACGGTTTCAGGGACGGGAAATCCTGTGTCACAAACCTACTGGAGTTCTATGAAAGGGTGACAGCAGTAAGACAAGAGAGAGAGGGGTGGATAGATTGCATTTTCTTGGACTGTAAGAAGTCGTTTGACACAGTTCCACACAAGAGATTAGTGCAAAGCTGGAGGACAAGGCAGGGATAACAGGGAAGACACTCCAATGGATCAGGAAATACCTGTCAGGAAGACAGCAGAGAGTCATGGTACGTGGCGAGGTGTCAGAGTGGGCGCCTGTGACCAGTGGGGTATTTGTGAACGATATGACGGAAGGAATAGCCTCCGAAGTGTCCCTGTTTGCAGATGATGTGAAGTTGATGAGAAGAATTCAATCGGACGAGGACCAGGCAGAACTACAAAGGGATCTGGACAGGCTGCAGTCCTGGTCCAGCAATTGGCTCCTGGAGTTCAACCCCACCAAGTGCAAAGTCATGAAGATTGGGGAAGGGCAAAGAAGACTGGAGATGGGGTACACTCTAGGGGGCCAGAGACTACAAACCTTACTCAAAGAAAAAGATCTTGGGGTGAGTATAACACGGGCACATCTCCTGAGGCGCACATCAACCAAATAACTGCTGCAGCATACGGGCGCCTAGCAAACCTAAGAACAGCATTCCGACATCTTAATAAGGAGTCATTCAGGACCCTGTACACTGTGTACGTTAGGCCCATACTGAAGTATGCAGCACCAGTTTGGAACCCACACCTAGGCAAGCACATAAACTAGAGAAAGTGCAAAGGTTTGCAACAAGACTAGTCCGGAGCTAATGGGTATGTCCTACGAGGACAGGTTAAGAGAAATCGACCTGACGACACTGGAGGACAGGAGAGATAGGGAGGACATGATAACGACATATAAAATACTGAGAGGAATTGACAAGGTGGACAGAGACAGAATGGTCCAGAGATGGGACACAGCAACAAGGGGTCACAGATGGAAGCTGAAGACTCAGATGAATCACAGGGATGTTAGGAAGTATTTCTTCAGTCACAGAGTGGTCAGGAAGTGGAATAGCTTGGGAAGTGATGTAGTGGAGGCAGGATCCATTCATAGCTTCAATAAGAGGTATGATAAAGCTCATGGTGCAGGGAGAGTGACCCAGTAGCGGCCAGTGAATAGGCGGGGCAAGGAGCTATGACTCGATCCCTGCAACCACAACTAGGTGAGTGTCTAATCGACATGTGCCTAGGACAAAATGGTAACTAACTAACATATATTTACGGGCTGTGGTTCACGCCCTCCATCCAACCTTCTGTTTATACATTGACACTTGTTGATTACAACTTGATTTGGGTTATATATGTATATGTATGTATATATATATATATATATATATATATATATATATATATATATATATATATATATATATATATATATATATATATATATATATATATATATATATATTATTGTAACCACGAACGAGTGGTATTGATCAATAACAACACTGCACTAGCCAAGGACTTGAACCCATGTTGTACTGGCCTACCTCATGATGAGACAGAACCACATGACGCCTTAACCCACAGGACCACCCAATCCAACAAAGATGGCGCAGCCAGTAGAGCTAGCTGTTTTACTGCCATCAGAGGACATTCGGTGTTGTGGGAGCTTCTAGGCTAATTTATATTCTCATCCCTGTTTGGTGTACTAGTCCACGAGCAACATATATATGCTGCTCGTGCTTGTGCATTGCGCTTGTTATAATAAAGTTGTGGTGGATTGTGGGAGACTGTCTGTCTGGGACACCGCCACTTGCAACAAACCATCTCCCGGGGAGATGACCTACTAGTATAATTTTACCGTAGTCACTCCCGCAAGGTATGTGAGAAAATTTACCCACTCCTGGTCGCACCCAAGGGGTACCTTCGATGTTCTCACTCACCCCCCTGCACTCTGGACAAGTATTTATAAATTTGAAGAGATTATAATAATAAATATGGTATGATTAATTTTAGTGTACTGTATGGTTACTATGTGACTGATCAAGTAGAAGGAAAAAGAGAGAACACACAATTAAGTTAACATGACCATCCCTCACCCATTAACAGCATCCTGGATGTGCATTATAGATCGTTCACCTAGCTAAGGTACATCTACTGAGCGTAACAATCTTATCGGCATTGCTCGATAGCGATTATACTCCCGGCAAGCCGATGATGGTGGAGTAGGGGTCCCGATATAGAAGTATTGACTTCTTGACACCTCTACAATTCTCGGGACAGAATCGGGAGGTCAACATGTGGTTGGTAGGAGAATGTTGTTGAGAATCACTACACACATTCTCTCTCGTGACATTAACATCACCAAATCCTCTTTAATTCACACGATGATTTAATATCCCACTAGTTTCCCCTCTTTATTGTTCACTTCTTTCAATTTCGACGTTGATGGGTCGAGATAAAGTTATTTCATCTTGTCCATATCAAATATGGCGGTCTGGGCATAACGTCACAACGCCAGACCCGCCGGTACACTCACTCCCAATTATTTACAACTCTGTTTCACTATATTCACCATTTCACAATATTCATTGAGCCTATTTCAATCTCTTCTAATACGAAACCCACCCGGAATCTGGGTTTACGACTGTATCCCGTCGTATGGTCGTGTCACTGCAGTTCCAATTAGGCCTAACTCTCGATTACCCATTAGACCGGGATCACACGTTATTTCACCAAATTGTCGCACGAATATTGGAATTTCCAACACGAATGTTCACGAATTACACGTCGCGCACATTGATATCACTCCATACTACGAAGTGAAGTAATTAAGTCTAATCTGGCTGTCGCAATCGCCAAATTCCACAAGGCATCCCGCCTGAGATCTGGTGGGTAGGCAGTTTTCCTTTGACTAACTCCTCTCTCTCTCTCTGCCCAGCCTCCTTGCCCGCGTCCTGCCCCGCCTAATACGATGGTTCTAATCTCACGTCTACATAACGTGGAACCACCAGCAACACATTAAAGATATCTATTCATATTGGAAAGTTTATCAATTACAACTTTCGGAAAATACCAATATTTTCCAGAAAGGTTAGGTAAGTTTTCTAATGTTCTTTTGGTGCAAAATTAATAATTTTAACATTAACATAAATGAAAAATATATATATCTTTAAACATATAAAAGAAATTTTTGAAATTACTAAATTTTAAATGAGTTCTTCCTAATTGACCAATTTTACCTATTCGGCACGACATTTTATATATATATATATATATATATATATATATATATATATATATATATATATATATATATATATATATATATATATATATATATACTATATATATATGCAGAAAGGCTTCACTTATACGGCAGGTTAGGTTCCAGGCTACTGCCGGAAAGCGGACATCGCCGGAAAGCGGACATCGCCAGAAAGCAGACGGATATTTTTTCCACTTATCAATGATATAACTGCCAGATTACAAGTTTACACTAAAATATATTAAGTTAGCAATAGAACTAGGCATTAAAAAACAATAACAAGTATAATACACACATGGTACACTCATTACTTACCTAACAATATTTGTAGTCTTAATGTAGGGTGAGAGGTGAGTAGTATTTATTGCAAGAGGTCAGGAGTGGAAGGTATGGCCACCCCACCAACAAGTAATATTCTATGACATTTAAAGTGCCCTAGAGCGATAAAATTCATATACAGTACACTCACTACTTACCTTAAAATATCTGTAGTCTCTAAGTAGGGTGAGAGGTGAGTAAACAAGATTAAAGGAATAAATGCAAGAGAGATGGAGAACGAGTAAATGAGAGAGGACAGAGACATGGAGTATGTAAACGTTCATACATGTTCATTTCCATGTTTGTGAAGCTTATACCTTAATACTAACAACTTACATTGTGTACAAGTTGTCTCCATGTTGGTACAGTAGAATAAATAAAGAGCAACACTCCCATTCTCATGCAACACACCATTTTTAGAATGAATGGCCTTTTAGTGAAGGCATACGAAAAGAATAATTTTCTACAGTTACCTGCAGTCATACTATTGTGTACACATTTTCTTTGGTCTTGAACTAGAGAAAACGTTATTATTTCCAACACTCCGACTGGACTACTGGAAAAAATCTCATATTTATGTTAATTTATTCTGATGTGAGGTGTATTTATCATGTTTATATGTTACATAGCGTGTTAGGTTTATTATTGAAAATATATATATTAACGTAATATACGACATTTACTGGGCCTCAGAGTGATTATTGTGTGTTGTTGTTATTGTTATTGTTATTACTGGTATTGTTGTTATTGTTATTGTTGTTATTGTTGTTGTTGTTGTTCTCAACGCACCTGCCGTTTCCCACCAAAGGAGGGTGGCCCGAAAAAGAAAAACTTTCATCATCATTCACTCCATCACTATCTTGCCAGAGGTGCGCTTACACTACAGTTATAAAACTGCAACATTAACACCACTCCTTCAGAGTGCCGGCACTGTACTTCCCATCTCCAGGAATCAAGTCCGGTGTGCCGGTTTCCCTGAAACCCTTCATAAATGTTACCTTGCTCACACTCCAAGAGCACGTCAAGGCCTGAAAATCATTTGTCTCCATTCACTCCTATCTAACACGCTAACGCACACTTGCGGGAGGTCCCGGCCCTTCGCACACAAAACCTCCTTTACCTCCTCCCTCCAACATTTCCTAGGCCGACCCCTACCCCGCCTTCCCTCCACTGCATATCTATATACTCTCAAAGTCATTCTGTTTTGTTCCATCCTCTCTACATGTCCAAGCCATTCAGTAACCCTTCCTCAGCTCTCTGGATAATAGTTTTGGTAATCCCACACCTCATCCTAATCTCCAAACTACGATTCTCTGCTTTATATTAACACCACACATTGCCCTCAGACATGACATCTCCACTGCCTCCAGCCTTTTCCTTGTTGCAACAGTCACAACCCATGCGTCACCCATACAAGAGCGTTGGTATAACTATACTCTCATACATTCACTTCTTTGCTTTCGTGGATAAAGTTCTTTGTCTCCACAAACGCCTCAGTGCACCAGTCACATTTTTCCCCTTTTCAATTAGTATATGATTTACCTCATCTTTCATAGACTCATCCGCTGACATGTCCACTCCAAAATATCTGAATACATTCACCTCCTCCATACTCTTTCTTTCCAGTCTCATATTCAATCTTCCATTACCAAATTTTATGGTTATCCTCATCACCTTACTTTTTCCTATATTCACTTTTAATTACCTTCTTTTACATACCCTATGAAACTCATCAACCAACCTCTGCAACTTCTCTTCAGAATTTCCCAAAAGCACAGTGTCATCAGCAAAGAGCAACTGTGGCAACTCCCACTTTGTGTTAGATTCTTTATATTTTAACCCCACACCTCTTGCCAACACCCGAGCATTCACTTATCTTGCAACTCCATCTATAAATATGTTGAACAACTATGGTGATATCACACATCCCTGTCTAAGGCCTACTTTTACTGGGAAATAATCCCCCTCTCGCCTACATACTCTAACCTGAGCCTCACTAACCTCATAATGACTCTTCACTGCTTTCAATAACCTACCTCCTATTCCATACATTTGCAGCATATGCCACATTGGATCCCTATCCACCCTATCATACACCTTTTCGAAATCCATAAATGCCACAAAAACCTGTTTAGCCTTATCTAAATACTGTTCACCTATATGTTTCACTGTAAACACTTGGTCTACACACCCCCTACCTTTCCTAAAGCCCCCTTGTTCATCTGCTATCCTGCTTTCTGTCTTACTTTTAATTCTTTCAATAATAACTCTACCATACACTTTACCAGGTATACTCAACAGACTTATTACCCTATAATTTTTACACTCTCTGTTGTCCCCTTTGCCTTTATACAAAGGAACTATGCAGTGTCTCTGCCAGTCCCTATGTACCTTACCCTCTTCCATACATTTATTAAATAAAAACACTAACCACTCCAAAACTATATTCCCATCTGCATTTAACATTTCTATCTTTATCCCATCAATCCCAGCTGCTTTACCCCCTTTCATTCTACTCACTGCCTAACGAACTTTCCCCACACTCACAACTGGTTCTTCCTCACTACTATAAGATGTTATTCCTCCTTGCCCTATACACGAAATCACAGCTTTCCTATCTTCATCAACATTTAACAATTCCTCAAAATATTCCCTCCATCTTCCCGATACCTCTGACTCTCCATTTAATAACTCTCCTCTCCTATTTTTAACTAACATATCCATTCGTTCCCTGGGCTTTCTTAACTTATTAATCTCACTCCAAAACTTTTTCTTATTTTAAACAAAATTTTTTGATAACATCTCACCCACTCTCATTTGCTCTATTTTTACCTTGCTTCACCACTCTCTTAACCTCTCTTTTTCTCTCCATATACTCCCTCCTTGCATCACTTCTACTTTGTAAAAACCTCTCATATGCTAACTGTTTCTCTTTTACTACCCTCTTTACATCATCAGTCCTCCAATCACTCTTCTTCCCTCCCACACCCACTCGCCTGTAACCACAAACTTCTGCTGAACACTAACACTATATTTTTAAACTTAACCCCATACATCTTCTACCCCATTGCCTATACTCACACTAGCCCATGTGTCTCCTAACAGTTTATATCTTACTTTAACTGTCTCCTCCTTTAGTTTATAATTATTATTATTATTATTAGTATTATTATTATTATTATTAGTATTATTATTAATATGGTGTCAACGAGACTAATAAGACACTCTTAGTGATTTTAATGTGTACCTTCATGCCATAACAACGTGTAAGTTTACTTTGGTACAGGTACACATAAGTATAATTATCAGAGGAGGTGATCCAACTGAAGTGAACAACTATAGGCCTATATAAAACTTGCCCCAACTATCTAAAATCTTCGAAAAATTCATTCACAAACAAGTCTACTCTTACTTAGTATCCCACAACATACTCAACCCTTGTCAGTTTGGATTCAGACCGAAAAAAGTACTAATTATGCAATTACACATATGCTTGAGCTAATATATTCGGTACTCGAAAAAAAATAATTTCCCCGGGGACTTTCATAGACTTACGAAAAGCTTTTGATACAGTTGACCTTGACCTATTGCACCAAAAACTTGAACATTACGGGTCAGAGGACACTCTCTCGATTACCTAAAATCTTATCTTAGCAATAGATCCCAGTATGTATACACAAATGGAGCTAGCTCCACTACACAACCAGTTCTTGTTGGAGTCACGCAGGGGAGTGTCTTTGGCCCACTTCTCTTTCTCAATCTCATCAATGACCTCCCAAACGCATCTAAACTCCTTAAAGCCATTTTATTTGCAGAGGACACTACTTATGTCTTCTCTCACCCAAACCCAACCTACTAACAGACACTGTTAATGCCGAACTACTAAAAATATATACTTGGATGACCACCAACAAACTTACTCTCAATATAGACAAAACCTACTTTATGCTATTTGGAAACAGAGCTTCAAATGTACAACGAAACATACTGATAAATGGTTTACCCATTTCTAGACACACAGAGGACAAATTTCTAGGTCTCCACCTAGACTGCAAACTCAAATTCCAAACTCACATACAGCAAATATCCAAGAAAGTCTCCAAAACGGTAGACATCCTCTTAAAGACACGGTACTATTTACCCCGATCAGATCTTCTTGCTCTATACCACTTTCTCGTCTACCCTTACCTCACCTATGGTATTTGTGCATGGGGCTCAACCACAGTAAATCAACTTTTAATAACCCAACAAAAAGCTGCAGAGCGATTGATTAAAAACTCCTCTAAATAATCTTAACTTACTTAATATACAAAACATCCACACTTATTATTGTGCCTACTACATACACAGAACACTACATTCATATATAAACCCTCCTCTCAAATTCCTCCTTGACAACTACAACAGAACACACAACCATAATACAAGACACAAATCACTCTACGATATCCCTCGTGTCCATCTCTCCCTGTGCATGTACATACAACTGTTATATTCCTTTAGGACTTTTTATTGACCTAAGGAAAGCTTTCGACACAGTAAACCACGGTATCCTACTCCACAAACTTGACCATTATGGTATAAGAGGTCATGCACTTGCATATTTCAAATCCTACCTTACTAATAGGTATCAGTATGCCACCAATAAAGACAACCTCCTCGACACGACCACTTGATACTGGAGTACCACAGGGAGGAGTTTGAGCTAATCAGTCCCTCAACCTTGAGTCGATGTAATCAGTCCATCAATCTTGAAAAGATTGATGGACTGACTACATCGACTCAAGGCTGAGGGACTGATTACCTCAAACTCCTCCTGTTCTTCACCATTCTCCTTTGTATGGACTGATGAAGCCACTGTGTGGCGAAACATTTTCTCAATCAACATACCCAAGTGTTGCATATGTGTCTAATTTATCAGCTTGTCGGTTCTCTGAACCCTTTATCTACAGTGGTAATATTAGTAGCAGTAACAGTAATAAAAGTAGTCGTAGCAGCAGTAGTACTAGTAGCAGTAGAACAGTAGAAGTAGTACTAGTAGCAGTAGAACAGTAGAAGTAGATGTAGAATTAGTATCAAGTTTATTCAGGTATAGGTACACATTAACACAATTACATAAATTATCATACTTAGTAGTAATCTTGTCCTCCAGGATGCGACCCACACCATTCGACTAACACCCAGGTAACTACTTGCTTGCTAAGTGAACGGGACAACACGTGTAAAGAAACACGCTCAATGTTTCTATCCTTTCCGGGGATCGAACCACAGGTACTCAGCGTGTGAAGCGAGAGCGTTGCCTACCATTTAATATCTTTATTTACTACAAGTACATGTACAAGGCCTAGCTGACATCAATGACATACTACTATATAGAAAGCCCCTTCTTATGCAGAGCATTTCGGGCAAATTAGGTCAGTTTTGTCCCAGGATGCGACCCACACCAGTCGACTAACTCCAAGGTACCCATTTTACTGATGGGTGAACATAGACAACCGGTGTTAGGAAGCATGTCTAATGTTTCCACCCCTTCGCCGGAATCGAACCCTGACCCTCACAGTGTGAAGCGAGAGCTTCTGCTACCAGGCACCGTGGCCTTCTCTGGGAAGGAAAATTATTTAGGCAAGAGCGAGGAGAGTAAGCCAGGTGTGTGTATGTGTTTTTAATTATACTTCTGTTTATATTTAAATGTATACTAATTTGGATTTATGTGTAAAATTTTTAATATGGTTTTAGTTGAGAGATTTAGTTTGTCCTTTAATTCGTATTTGCTTCAAATTTTCTGTGAGAGATTCTGAAGCAATAATAGAAAACTGTAAGTAAGTAGGAGGGACTGAAATATAATGACAGGTTAATTTAGATTAGCAGCCACGGAGGATTAAATAGAACTTGCTTAGATATTACTTAGGTTTTAGTGACTTCAGTGTACACGTAGCGAGCTCACTAGAGATTTAAATATGTTCACTAGTAATATTAGTATGTGCATTAATGACTTCAGTATGTATACCATTAACTACAGTGAATACATTGCTGACTTCGGTGTGACCACGATAGTAACTTCGGTGTGAACACGGTAGTAACTTCGGTGTGAACACGGTAGTAACTTCGGTGTGACCACGATAGTAACTTCGGTGTGAACACGGTAGTAACTTCGGTGTGAACACGGTAGTAACTTCGGTGTGAACACAGTAGTAACTTCAGGAGCAGTGAATCAACCTCTGCATTCACAAATAGGTGAGTACACATACTTTCTATTTAGTTTGATCATCATCTGTATGTCGAAGAAGAGGAAGGGAAACGAAAATGTAGAGAATTCTCTTCATTTTCGTTTCCCTTCCTCTTCTTCGACACACAGATGATGATCAAACTAAATAGAAAGTATGTAGTCAGCCTTATGGACACTTTTCTGAATACTATGTGCTTAAAGCCTCCTCCATAGCTTCACTAGTGATACTATGAGCGGAAATCGCAGAGGAACCAACAACAGTACCAAGAAACCAACGCTAAGGATTTTGAAACACAACATGTCTACACAACAGAAAGCCGGTGCATCAACAACCCCCCACACCCCCGCCCGGACCCCGACGACAACAATAACACCACCGACCATGGCTGACTCTCCCACCAACCCCACCAGCTTCGTAGGATTCCTTCCTGGGCATCAAGGTATGACTACTCCTGATACTATTAGGGAATACATCATCGCCCTTGAAGCTGAAAACAAAGACATCAAAACAAAACTAGTGAAATATGAATCCAAGTTAACTAACCTCGAGATCAAGATCCAAAACCTTGAAGAGAAGATTACATCGGGAAGTACTGACACACAAAATACTCTACAAACAGTTATAACCAGTCACACCGATCAAATAACAACTCTGAATATGAAGGTGGAAGCAGCAATCAAGGACTGGAATAACAACATGCACACTCGACTTGATGAATATCTTGATTTTCAAGATGACAAAACCGAACAAGATAACTTGTCTGATGCAGTTATAATAAACAGCAACCACATTCCCAGAGACATAACTCAATCCCAGTGCAAGGAAACTGCTATCAACATATTACAAGACCACCTACAAGTTAATGTGCAAAGGAATGAAATCAAGGAAACACGATTGCTAGGAAAACAAGGTAAACCTAGTATAATGATCAGACTTCATTCATATGATACAAAAAG